>CAKNXH010067872.1:0-28731 GCA_932178445.1 Andricus quercusramuli
TTTATCATGTTTGCAATCCATATATTGTTTTTGAATACGCTATAGAATATGTTATACTCTACATCTGAATTACTATGCAATTATGCTAATTACATAGTACGATGACTTTTATTAATTGATGAATAGTCAGGAGTATTTCCATACCAATATTCAGTAAAAACTACTAATTCACAGAAAAAACGTTAAAAATTAAATTCATAAAGAATTTTGTCTTACTAATTTGTTTTGTTACGATTTAATATTACAAATTAGTAATTTTTTATTGAAGATTATTATCAGAATGCTTACTATAAATCAATTGATAAATGACTCCCCACTGTTTACATAGTGGACCTTCATACTAGTCCGGATTAGAAAATCAAATCAGTCAAATTTTTTTATTAATTTTCAAAAATAATATAAAAATATATATTTGGCTCTTAGAAAGAGTAATTTTAATCGTATCAGATTTTTGAATCGACCCTCTGCAATAATCGAATTTGCCCTCCTAAAATATACATTTTGAAATTCCGGGATAATCTAATCGACCATTCCGAGCTGATAGAATCGACTGTATTGAGAGAATCAAAGCGGTGATCCGAGGTGTCCAAACCGACCCTTCACAATGACCAGGTTAACACTTTGAGAAACTCGAATCGACCATCTCAGACCATCGAGTGGTCTGTCTAGAGACAATCATATCAAGCCTTTAGCATGATCGGGTCAGCTTTCTTGAGATGACCGATTCGACCGTCCGAAATGATCGAGTCAGCACTTTGAGATGGTCGATTTGAACCTCTTGTTTCAACCTTCTAGAGATAATCGCTTTAGCCATATTCAAGGGCTGTCCTATAGTTGACCCTGCAATATGGCCGGTCTGCACATCTAGATGGCCAAACAGACCTTCCATTTTTCTCCGTGTTTACATATCTTATTTACCCCGTTGAACACCAAACACAGTAATACTTCAGAGAAAGTTTCTGCTTCACAAAATAAGTCAAATCTGTGTATTTCTAGGGCTCATTTTAAGGGCAAAATTCTGCGCTTTTCACTGAAGTCACCTACAGATATTTGTATGCACTTTAATAATAGATTTCAAACATTGATAACTAAGAAATTTCACGATTAAAGTGTTCAGAATTAAATAATTTGAAATAGAAAGCATTTGCAGGTACGCAAATTTGAATTAAAATACTTTATTTAAATGACTCCAGTGTGTAAAATTGAAATAAATTTAATTTGAAATTTTTACGATTTGCAAATGGAAGCCCTAATTTTCGATTTATTTAAAAATGGATATTGATGGAAAGTTAATCATATCAAATTTATATCAGAAATTCGGCAATTAAATCCTTAAAAATTGCTTCGTGTCGAATCTAAATCATTGGAAATTGTACAATTTAAAAAAAGCCTTAAAAGGGTCGTTGCAAAAAAGTTGTGAAATTTGAGTACTGACCGTTGAACCCGCTGTGAGGATTGAAAGATTTTACAAATTAATACTGCGATAAAAAACCGAATTTTTCGTTTATTCTTATCAGAAATGAGAATTTCATGCCCAGCTTAGATAATTATGAATAGAGATCAATGTTTTATTTCTAAATGTGCTCAATTATATTTAAACTTCTGAATTACAAAAAAATTATTTATGTGTAAGTATTAACAAGCTAACAAGAATGTAAATTGCTCGTAAATAATAAAAAAAATTAAAAAATTGTGCATCGTATGATTTTTGTGTTACCCAAGTCGGTAACACGTTTTAAATGATTCCTAATAAAATAAGAAGAAAATTGAAAATGTGGATACTCTAGTCAATTTTTTTAATTCTGGATTATTCAGGGTATTCATTCCGATATTTTGGTATGAATAACCGATTCAACTATCTGAGATATTTATCCCGATATTTTAGGATGAATAGACACTGTCTAAATGGGATATATTTACGAAATTTTATATAATTGTAGCACCAAATTGAAATAATTAACATTACAATTAATAAAGAGAAGTCTGACTTGTTATCAAGTGCGTAATTCAAATACAAAGTAAATGTGAAGTATAAACTTGTATAAAGAAGTATAAGTTTGTCCCATAATTTTTTTGTCTGATCACGCAGCATTGTTATTTTAGGATAAAATTCGAAAATAATTATTTAAAAATTCATAATACCAGCTGAAATTCTTAATTTTATAGTTACGAAGACTTTATTATAGTTAAAGATCGTTTTATCAATATTGATTGCAAATAACAATAAACAATGATTACCATTTTTACAACATTTTTTTTACAAAATGTTGTATAATGCTCCATTAGGGTGGTCCAAATTTATACCTGTAAAAATTCGACTTTCGATTTTGGGTGATAAAACCCCCCCATTTTGTTCGTTTTCCGGGAAAAGAAATTCCGTATTTTTTTTTTTCAACGTTAACCCGTGCCCCCGGGCTTTTGAAATTCACATGGGGTTTTAAATGGGAAAAGCTCGATTTTCAAAAAAATGGAAAAAAGAAGTACTTGTTATACATTTTTTGTCAATTAACGTATGGTCACCTCTTGAGGAGTATTTAAGGAATAATTTCCACCCAATAGCTTTTAATTTTGACACACCTGAACCCCTTTAATTGTGCCCGGAAAATGCCCTAAAAAATGCAAAATAGCAGTTTTCTATCAAATTCATGCTAAAGACGGTATTTAAAAAAAAAATTTCAACATGACTTATTTTTAATCAATAAGTGACGAGTTTTAAAGTATGTTTTGAATAATTGTAAATTGTTTAATAAATTAGTAATTGTTTAAACCATTTTTCCCCCCCTGTAAATCGTGAAAAGTTATTATCTTCCGGAATAAATCGTACAAAGTTGATGAATGTCAAGAGTAGTAGTTCTTGTTTAACTTATTTGGTAATTATTTAAATAATTTTGATTTGTTTAAACAATTTTTTCCCCCTGTAAAGCGTGAAAAATTATTACTTTCTGGAATTAATGACACAATTAAAGGAATTTAAGAGTAATATTTTTTTTCTACAGAATATTTAGCAATTTTCAAAATAATTTTTATTTATTTCAACAATTTTTGTTTGTTTAAAAATGTTTGTTGATGCTTATTACCCGAAAGTCATTTGAAAAATTATTCATTTCAACGAATATGATCTGAAAAAATAACTACTCATAACAGATTGCAAAAATGGTTTATATTAATGATTATTAATGATTATTAATTATTTAAATAATTTCAAAGTATCTTCAGCAAAAAAATATTATTCTTAAAATTCCTTCAATTGTGTCATTAATTCCAGAAAGTAATAATTTTTCACGCTTTACAGGGGAAGAAAATGGTTTTAACAAATCAAAATTGTTTGAATAATTACCAAACATCCTTCAAAAATGTATTGCTTTCAACATTCTTTAATTGTGTTATTATTTTCAGAAGATAATAATTTTTTACGATTTTAGTGAGAAAAAATTGTTTTAACAAATTAAAATTGTTTAAATAATTACCAAATAAGTTAAACAAGAACTACTACTCTTGACATTCATCAACTTTGTACGATTTATTCCGAAAGATAATAAATTTTCACGATTTACAGGGGGAAAAAATTGTTTAAACAAATACTAGTTGTTTCAATAATTTACAATTATTTAACATATACTTTAAAACTCGTCACTTATCGATTAAAAATAATTCATGTTGATATTTTCCTTTAAAGACCGTTTTAGCATGAATTTGATAGAAAACTGCTATTTTGCATTTTTTAGGGCATTTTCCGGGCACAATTAAAGGGGTTCAGGTGTGTCAAAATTAAAAGCGATTGGGTGGAAATTATTTCTTAAATACTCCTCAAGGGATGACAATACTTTAATTGACAAAAAATGTATAACAAGTACTTCTTTTTTCCATTTTTTTGAAAATCGAGCTTTTCCCATTTAAAAACACATGTGAATTTTAAAAGCCCGGGGGCACGGGTTAATGTTGAAAAAAAAAAAATACGGAATTTCTTTTTCCGGAAAACGAACAAAATGGGGGGGTTTTATCACCAAAAGTCAAAAGTCGAATTTTCGGACCACCCTAATGCTCCATATTTATTTAACATACTATAAAGTCAGAGGATATTTTGGAACGCTGCTGTTAATATCAAACAAATCGTGATAATATTAATTTTTCTATAATTTTAAATATTTCTTACGTTATACTCTCTCAGTTTTTCCTAAGTTACTTAATAATTCTTCCGGCAACACGTTGTTAAAACTGTCCAATTAACTCCTTTTTGCCTTTTTGTCACACCATGAAATTATATTGTTGAGAAAAAAATAAATTCGAAGGATTTTATATATATATATATATATATATATATATTCGCAAAAACTCAAAAATAACGTGAGATAGAAAAAGGTGTGAAGAAACAACTGTGGGGTTTTCGATTGAATTAACTTGGAATAATTTCAGGAAAACCGCCGCTTTTTGTTAATAATAAACTTTTTAGAAATTTTCGAAAGTCTTCGAAGCATAAATTTAAATATAATGTATTACAGCTAAATTTAAAGTGCTAAATTATGTGTAAAAGGTAGTAATTTAATTTCCTTTGTTCAGGAAAGTAAAATTAGACTTGCACTATACACGTATTCTGAATACTCGTGTTGAGCACAACTTTTCCGAGCCTCGTAATAGCATTGCAGCCAAGTGGACGTGTTAAATTTAAAACTCCTTGAATGTGGAGAATTCCATCTTAGTTTAAACCTATTAGATTTTGCAAGATTAGAAAAGTGATGTCTGATTTTTTCAATTTCTAGATTTATAGAAAATATAACTATGAGTCTAGTGTATATACACTGGTGTGGTCCAAATATATACTTGCCAAATTTCGACTTTCGTTTTTTGGTGATCGATCGATCGCTATTAAATTTTTGTGAATTAAATTTTCGTCACCTCTAAGTCAATGTTCAAGGAATAATTTTCAATCCATAACTTCTAATTTTGAAAGTAAAATTATTCTTTCAACATACTTGGCAATCATTTTAGCAATTGCTTTCTCATATTGGGAGGTTTGTAATGAACTAAATATCCAAATCTACTTTTTTAACATATTTCAATATAATTCAACCCTAGGAGATCGGAAATACAATTTTTTCCCAATGTCCATATGCATTTGTATGTGTGACATTTACTGTTCATTATATCTCGAAAAGTAAAAGAGCTATTATCATAAAATTTGGACGAATTGTAACTCCGATTGATATCCAGATCTGATAGGATTTTTGAGCTAGATCTGCTATTTAGAAAAGTTCTTTATTCAGTTCAGAGATTAAAAAAAAAAGTACTTTGTTTATATGAGAAAAACTGTTTTTATGTTGAAATACAACAATGAGATATCTAGTGTATTTGTTCGCGTTTTCGAGATGCATGGATCGACCTATTGTTGAAACTTGTATGACCTACGAGAACTGATTTATGAAGTTTCATAAAAATGGTTTATTCTGTTTATATAAGAAACACTTTCTTGATATTCAAATTACAACAATGCTATATGTAGTGTATTTGTTCCTGTTTTCGAGATGCTTCGATCAACCAATTGCTAAACCTTTTGTGACCCATCAGTGCTAATTTCCGAAGTTTTAACAAAATTGTTGTACTCTGTTTATATGAGAAACTTTGTTTTTTATTAGAAATACTATAGTAATGTATCTTACATGTTTGTTCATATCTTCGAGACACGTCGAATTATCTATTGACGTACTTTCCATGACCTCTTATGATCAACACATACCGATTTATAAATTGAAGAAATGTTATATATCTTCTTGATTGAGAAAGACTTTTTTCATGACCTAAAATAACCCACTAATGTCGTTTTTAAATTGTTTCACAAAATTCTCATTTTCAGATGTCTTATTTTCACGTAAAAAAGACGAGTTTACATTACGAATTTCCAAATATTAAAAATTTTTGGGCTCATTTTGAGAGAGCGAGAAAGAAGATATATCAGAATCAAAATGAAGAATGAAAGTATCTATTTTGCATTAGATACTGCATCACTAGAACAATTGTTCGACAAATTTTTGATATACTGCCTTCCCACGGTTAAATTTTTAATACTACAAGAAAGGATTCAGAAGTAATTCTTGAACTGCAGTAAAAGAGCAGTTTGATTCTTGCTTTTACTAAAGAAAAAAAAACGTTTTATTTTATATAGTACGAATTTTCTTCTCTACATTACACGATACAAGATCTATTCACAGACCTGTAATTAATTTATTTTAGTGGAGAAATTCGAGAGTATTATAATTTAAAAATCACGCATCCAGATAACTTCTAGATCATAATTCATATTTTGTTTCTACCCTCCTGAATTGACAAATTTGCACCCCATTCTCTTAAACTTGCAAATCCTTATCTGCGTCTCCTTCTTAAAACGAAACGATAGAATCAATTGACAAGAAGCATGTGATAAGATAACCTTAAAGTACTCTACAAGATCGAAGATAGTAAACTACTATCTTTAACCATAGTGTTTTCAGAAGATCGCTTACTCTGAGAAATGGATGCGACCCAGATTGAGGAAAATCTGAGAAGATTTTTTTCCTCCGCAATAAGAGGCCGGTCGATAAAGAGTTTTAGAAACGTACATATGGGTAAATTCTTCACGAAGAGGTCACTCTCTTCCCCGCGTACTATCTTCCAAGAAAAATTATCAGCTATTCTTTAATTTGGTAGATCTGTTGCACTTTTTAACATTTTAGTCAGATTAAATATCCCAAAAATACACTTGTCTCTTTTCCCTGCATACAAGAAACCAACATTAGGAGAGTTTATTATAAATAAGATGAACATATTGGCTATTTTGATAATTTTCTTCCAAAAGCCTTTCTCAAAACCTATGATTCCACAATAGACTTGTTAATTATTTATACTTGTAATTATAAACAAGTTGAAACAGCTTCTCCTACATTTTTTTCGCTGCCTGATGTGTACATTTGGGTGGCTTTCCGGCAATTTCAATAAGTTTTTTAAAATAATTAAACCTAAAATCTTGGATGATTAGTTTCACGTTTCGTGGGTGTATCCTACACTAAAATTAGTACAAAAATAAACCAGTCTATCGTAGTTCAAATAAGAAAAAATAAAGAATTTTAGACAAGGAAAAGAAATAAGAAAAAGCTATAACGTATAAATATAACCTATATTTTATTCTTATATTGTATAGTTATTATTGACCATACGACTGTATATGTAAAAAAAATTACTGTACTTATATTTTTTTAACGTTATTCATCAATTCAAAATGTTTTTTGAATTTATGTATAAAGTATTTCAGTTGTAACAATTCGTCCCAGAATCATTAGAGTTAGGTTACTTGTGAATAACTTAAAAACAAAATCTCAAAAAACCTGACTGAGAAGGATGTTATTCCTCTCTTGGAGAGCTTGAATCGCCAGTGCTTTCGTTATTTTTGAATTTCTTGTTTACGAGATATGTATATATAAAAGTTTGGGTAGTCTAAACTTTGATCGAGGTGAGATGTTGGAATTTTTGGCAATATTGATTTCTTACAAATAAATTTATATTTATATGAGCGAAAAAGTAGAAAAATTTCGAAATCTATTGAGCCCAAGATCAGTTTGAAAATACAATTATTAAGTCTTTGATGATTTTGTAAAAATTATTGTAGCGATTCGCCTCGGGGTAGCAATTCGCCCCATTTGACGGTATTTAGGGCTGTAGTTTGCGTTTTCGTACGGTTTTTAAAACTCCCGAAACTGCAAATATGTCAATTTTAATTCAAATTAAATTCTTTGTAACGCTATAACTTGAAAACTGTTAATTAGACACAGAAAATATAAACAGAAAAAAGTCTTGTCTTGGCTGAAAACTTTAGAATAAATATTTGACAGGATCTGTTCCTCCGTAAATAATATATTTGTTCAAAAAAACTTTCCTAAACAATTAACGATCAACTTGTAGAAAAAGTACCCCGGATATTCATAAGCAGGGGGCTTTTCTCAACGTTTTAAGCAAAAGTTATCGTCTACACAGGGATCTTTTCCCTATTTCCCTGTGTTTTCCCTTGTTCAAATTCGTGTTTCCCCCTATTCTCGAAAAACTTTTACTTTCTATCCTTTTTTATGAAATGTAGGATATTTTGAAGTAGAATGACAAAACCACTCTTCAGAAAAAGTTGAAGATGAAACATTTTTAAACATGTTGAAACTGTTGAAACCGAAAACAGAATTTGTTATCCAATGTAAAATTGGTGCAGTTAAAAATATGTAGAAATTTTAAAAAGGATTATTATAAATTGAATAGTTTTTAATTGAAATGTTCAGAGTGAAATAATTAAAAAATGGATTATTCTAAGTTGATCAACTTTAAAGCTAAATGTTATACCTTGAACAATTTGAAATCAAACGATCAAAAATGATTCACTTGAATTTTGAGTCTTTATAGGATTTTGAAACCGTCTCAAATTTTATTTTTAAATCTTACCAATACAAAAATGAAAAAATGTTCAATTGCAAGATTTTAAACTATACTATTTACGATCTAAATAACATTCAAAAGCTCAAATATTTGTTCACTGAATCAATCAAAATTCAATATTTTTGAAATCTAGAATATTTTATGCGCCCCTCAATGCATCCAAAAGTATTAGATTATGATAATAATTTTGGAAATTCTTGAAAATAAACAGCTAACCATACTATTCAAGCTCGAATATTTTCAGGACTACACTTTTTGATACCAGGAACCGACCTAACTGAAAAAAAAATAATTTGAAATATTTTTCACAACAAAAAGTTTTCCTTGTCAAAAGTGCTCTATTTCTGGAGAACCACCCATATATGGTTGTAAACTGCATGACGTTTATCGCTTGGCTATCGTTTCCTATTACAAGCCAGCATATGTATAAGCCATTTGCGTGTTTACCTGAAAAACAAGATTTTGAGACTATTTCCTAAAACATTTTAGTTCTTGCCGGTCGATACATTGTGAGCGCGTCTTGCATGCAGGGAAGCTTGTGAGCAGGGCCGCACAGTTACGGACTCACGTGTGCATGCATGATGCACACACACGTGCGCGCGCAGAGTGTTGCAGGCACACACCTATCGTGTGAACGCGGTTAAGGGTGGAAAAGGGGCTGTCGCGATGACTGGCTGGGGTTCCGGCGTAAGCGGCGCTGCTCTTAAGCGTACGTTGCTCCCACGATCCTCTGCGATGGACAGAACGGCGCGGCAGCGGCAGGTTGCAACCTGCCAATGCATCCACTTCGTTTTTTATTTTTACCTTTTTTCTCTTTTCTTCTTTTATCCTCCCCTAATCCTTGACGGCTTTCTGTACGGTAGCCAGGTTCCATGAGCAATTGAGCATTTTTCGCTCTACTATATTTCATGCGCTCGCGATGACCGACATACAGAGTCATATTGCTCTAGAACACCAAAAATTTTTCTTGGTGGGTCGCGATCTTGGATTAATAGATTATTAGGAGAATTGATTTGACGTTGATAATCTAATGGGCAAGGGTGGGGTGTGTAATGAACTTTTTACTAATATGGCAAGAACTGAAGGGTAGAAATGCAAAAGAAGTCAAGCGCCATTTTTCACTTTTTTCAGGAGAGACTAAAAACATGTTGTAAATTCAGCGGGACCATTTATGAAAAAAAAGCACTTTCGAGATACTTTCATGCTCTATCGAACTAAAAAAAGTTTGCTCACAAAAAGCTATCTGGTTTCGAGAAATTGAATGAAACAGGTCACGTTTCGAGGTTAGATTTTGGGTCCGTATCGAATTTTAACATCTTTCAACATTAATTGTGGAGTCAATTTACAGTTTAAGAAAAAACTAAAAATTCGAATTCTAGCTATTGAATGGACGAATTGATTTCCAAAAAGTTTGTTTTTAAAAATTCATGCAGTTTCGCGAAATTTGAAAATCCAATTATGACTTCGAAATGGTGTGAAAATGACATTTCACCTTCAAAATAATGATGATAGTAGTAATAATTTTGCATATTTCCAAAAAATGAGGAATTGGGCTTCAGGTTATTCAGTGCTGAATGAAAGGGACCCAATAGTAATTAAAAATAATTAGCCAGTGTCGAGAAAAATGAAATTTGATTTTTACTTTGTGGTTAGAAAAGCTTCTCGATCTGTGAACGCAAGAACTAAAATTTTGAAAAATGATGCCCAAAAAAATGCTTTCGCAGGCATGTGTAATATAATTTATCTGATTTTTTGAGCTAATGAAGCCGATTTCGAAAATTTGGCGCTTGACTCCTTTTGCATTTCTACCCTTTAACTGTTTTCAATTTCCCGACTGATATCTTGCTTTTATGAGATGCTTTCTAAGTCTGGACAATCAGGGAAAAATCAGGGGAAAAAATCTGGCAAAAGTCAGGGAATTTTTATAAGAGTCAATTTAAATAACTGTTAAGGATAATAAATTTGCAATAAATTTTAATATTCAATTGTGTAATTCCGTTTATAAAAGATCCTACGTTGAAAGTAATGCAAGTTTAGAATTCAGACAGGAGAATAATAATGGTCAGGGAAAAGTTAGGGAATTTTAAAAATGAAGAAAAAAAACTACGCTGATATAATTTTTCCGGTTAAAAATTCGACTATTTTTTTAAATTGTATTTTTGTTTTGAAAATTCATCTCTTCGGGTAGAAATTGAATTTTTGTTGGTTAATAATGCAACTGTTTGGTTGAAAATTACTCTATCTCGGTTAAGAAAGCAACTACATTGGAAAATCGTTCTTTTTTGTTGAAAATTTCATTAATTTTTTTAAATCTTATTTCATTTGGGTTAAATATTAATTTTCTAGAAGTGAAATTCAAGTACTTGGTTAAAAGTTGTACCACTTTGTTAAAAATCTATTTTTTGTTTGAAGGTGCATCTCTTTGGTTGCAGATTGAAATATTTCGTTAGAAATTCATATTTTAGAGTTGAAAATTTAACTGCTTAACAGAAAATTCTTTTTTCTCTTGAAAGTTTAACAATTTGGATATTTTTTTCTTGTCTGAAAAATACTTATTTGTTGAAAATGCGTCTTTTTCGTTGAAAAATTCTACTTGTAGTTGGAAGTTGAACTAGTTTGTCAAAAATTTAATTTGTTGTTGAAAATTCATAATTCTAGTTTAAACTTTGACTATATTATCGTAAATCAGCTTTTTTAGAAAATTATTCTTCTGGATAGAAAATTCAACTCTTTGGTACAAAATTCCATTATTTTGTCGAAAATTCGCTTTTTTTGGTTAAAATACCAACTATTATATTTTTCGTTGAGAATTAATCTTGTTGTTGAAAGTTCAAATATTACGTTGCAAATGCACCAGTTTTGGTTAAAATTGAACCTTCTTTGTTTGAAAATTCGACAATTTAGTTGAAAATTTATCTTCGTTGGTAGAAAATTCTAGTACTTGGTTAGAAATTGAACTATTTTTTGAAACTTTAAGTATTTTGTCAAAAATAATTTATCTCGGTCAAAAGTCAAAAGGTTTTGTTGAACATTCGTCTATTTGGACAGATAATTCGTCCTTTTTGATTGAAAATTTATCTTTTTTTCTTATAAATTCAACTATCTTCTAAAAAATTCAATTATTTGGTTGAAAATACAACTTGTCTCGGTTGAATTTGAATCTTTCGTCTATCTTTCTATCTTTTTTGGTCTAGCTATTGATAATTTTATTGGAAAATTGTTGAAAATTCCATTCTAATTTCAGAAAATTTCCAAATTGAATTCAGTGTTAAAAAAGTTTAATCTTGTTTTTGCGATTATAGCTGAAATAATATTTCAAGGAAATTTTCAGTTTAAACGAATATTTCGTTTATTTAAACATTCGTATCGTAACAAATAGAATTATATGGAATTTTTTAAGGAATAAAATGAGCCATGAAAAATTCACATTGAATTTAACAGAAGGTAGATGTTATAAAAAATGCGTATAAAGCGGTAAATTTCACTTATACAATACGGACATAATGTGTGTAATAGATACCGATTTCGCACATAAAAGTTTCACTTGGGGTGTTAAATGGACAAAATTGCTGACTCTTTTATTTTTTTATAGGCTGTATTAATCTTCCTAATACAGTTAAGGGTACTTGAGGGAGATCTTAACTTTTTTTTGGGCAAAATTATATCACCTGAAAAAGTTTCTTATGAGACTACCTAAATCTCAAGAGCAACACATTTCACAATAAAAAGAAAGCAACTCGTATAAAAACACAACTGGCACAATTGATATTAATAATTCAGTACATACGCGAAAAAAAGTAATTTTTCACAGTCTAAATAAGCTGATATTTTAAAACACAGATTTAAAAAATTTAGATTATTTTGTAAAATCAATATTTCAGTATCCCTTCCAAATTTCATTTTGCGTCTTAAAATAAGATTTTAATTATAAATTTCAATTGTAATCAGCACCGATCCCGAATTATGATAATAATTTCCCCACTACTTTAGTGAACGTTTATTGAACAAGTATATATTATTTCACAACGAAGTTTTGATAAATTCTCAACTATTTGAATGACATATAACTTCCGCTATATAGAGAACAATCAATTTGAACTTTTTTTTCCCTTGCATTGTTTGAATACTTTCAAGACTATCTTCTTTTATTTTATGTACACTTTACTTAAAACTGGCTGTAAGTGCAAAGCATAGTTTACAACTTCAAAGTTATTGCAATGTTAGCGTAGACTCTGATAAGAAACTACTCTTGCTTTGTCGTAAAATTAATTGTCACTCGGTATAAAAAGTAATTTGGGGTTGAAGGGATTAGATAAGATACTTAGCATTTTCTTCATTGAGAATTGTTTATTATAATGTTGACATTTATATTGTTCACAATGTTTTTGTTTATCTCTTCCTAGTCGGATCTCAAATTCTCGGTGCATTTTCGTAGTTGAGAATTTATGCTTCGCGTAGTAAAACGTTAAAGCAGTATCTACATATCCCAGAGATTCCAGTAAATAGAGATACAGTCGAGTCGAGCGCGTTTATGTCTCTGAGAACCCGTATAATGACAAATTCCAACGGAATCCCAGAGAACGAAGCTTACCACAAATTGTTTAGTCGATGTGAACAGAAGAGAAGGGTTCGTTGAAATAACAGGATTTATAGCAAATTGAATAATTTTGTCCTAGACCAATCTATACATTCATACTGAATTTACTTGGTTAATTGTTTCCAGCTTTATTGTGTAAACCAGTAGAAAGCAAATTAGTATCTACACAACCAGAACTTAGTTAGAGTTCTACTATTCTGGTGAAAATTAAAAAGACAATTTCGAGATTCTCGACGAAACAATTTAATAATGAATTTGAAAATGCTGTCATTTGATAGTCATCAAGAAAATAATTTTATTAAATTATGTAAAAGGAAGAACTTCTTTGTTATTGCACTGATGTAATACGCCCGAATCTACACAAGGCAAATTTTTCATAGACTATTCCTTTTCTTAAAAAAGTTGTTGTCACGAGATCTCGCATGTGAATACAACACTTTTCTTATGATTACTGAGAGAATTGCAAATAATTTCTTAATTTAAAGATTAATTTCGCAAGAAAAATAAAGAATGAAATCTAAAAATCATATGATTTTCAACATTTTCCAATTTTGCAAGAATGCAAAATTTAAAAAAAAATCGAGTAAGTTTACCCGGTATTCGGTATTCTTTTGCTCCCTAGAGGCGGGTTTCGTTCCAGTGGCCCAAAAAATGATATGCTCCAAATTTCAGACAAATCGTTAATAATTTACTCCTGACACGCAGCCCTTGAAGTCGAGTTTTTTATAGGGAGGAACACAACCTTCTTTGAAGTCTCAAAAAGGGAGTCAAGAGTAAAAATAAAATTTTTTAAAAATAACATTCTTATTAAAATTCAAAATGGCTTCTATTTAGATTACAAAAAAATTATTAACCTTCTGTTTACATACTGAATTTTCCTACCTTCCGTTTACAGACAGGTTCTTTAGAGTTCTTTAAAAAAATCGTATGTGCCTTAAAAGCCTCTGTCTATAGACGGAGTTTAGATTCCTCAGTTTTCAAGGAAAGCCTCTTAAACTTAACAATAGGAGCAAATTTATTTTAAAAAACTGTTTGAAAAGATCCAAGATGGCGGCTAGTCAAATTAGGGGCCATTCACAAAATGCGTGATACATTTCTTAACATGGAGAATGATACTTCAAAAAACCCCCCCCCCCCCCCTGCATGTATCACATATTTTGTGAATTACCTCTTTAAAAAAATGTTTAATTTCTCCTTTTCTCAACAGCAGCTTCTCATGCTTAGCCAAGCAAATTTATTTTCAGGAACTTTTTGCAGTAGTACGTGAAAGTCGAAATTAATAAAATATCTAAGGTGCCGATTTAAACTAAAATTGTCAATTCAACGAATATTTTTACTTTCATTGTAAAACTTCAGCCTGATTAAAAACATTTGGCCATCAGTATCTATTATTAACCACTATGAAAATAATATAAATTTTTGAAAAAATATGTACATATATCGCTGGCCTGTAGCCATATTGGATTGTTTCAAAATTTCGGCTGTCACTGACAAGTGGACAGTTTCTGAAAATAAACTTGTTTCCGAAGGGTTTACAACTATCTTATTTTAAGGTATAATTAAACGCGAAGTAAATTTTTTATTATCTCATTATTTTTTATGAATAATGAGGTTATGGGTAATAAGAAGCCCCCACTTAAATCATCTTCTTTACTTTTGATACAATCGTATATTCATAAAACTAAAATTCACAGTAATAGGGATGCAGTAATATGTCAAAAAGTAAATTACTAAATTTTCAATATCTTTGTACATTGCTTTATGTTTTGGTATTTATTACAGTTTGTATGTAAAAATGCGTCCTACATTAGAGTGTAACTAAAAATATTGTTATTTCATTATATATCAAAAATAATAGTAAAATAAAGTTTTGTTGGAAAGATTTTCATCGAAAACTGGAAAAATAATTAATTTTTTGTAATCTAAAGAGAAGACATTTTGGATTATTTTACTAATTTTATATTTTTCATGTCATCCTTTGTTCTTTAGCCGTAAACAAGATTTTCTCACGAAATTTGGGTCCCTCTTACTGAAAGCTATAGAAAATACAATCATTTTTTATGGGTCCGCCATGCCATATTGAAAATTTTGGAACATGTTATTTTTACTCCACACTGATTTATTTTTGTTTGAAAGAAGCAGGTTTCGGTCATCGTTTTACAGAAAACATTGACGGAAACAGAGATAATCATATGGATTTTTAATTTTTCCATTTTTTTCCCATGTTAATCATATGGAAAATTTCAAGGGGCGTGTGCTAGGGTTAAATCTTAACTAAGTTGGCGGAAATTTTGAGCATGTCATTTTTTCAGCCACTGGAACGAAACTCCTTCCTGGTAGCAAAACAATTTAAAAAAATTAAACCACGTGTATAAGGGTCATCCTAGTATCTATGTATACCAAAAAAATCTATCTATTTGTACTGAAAACCTTTTCCCAGATCCCGCTATTCGTACCAAAAAAATCTGGTTATTTGTATAGGAATTTTGGCACACGTAGCCATGACCTTCTAATTGTACACTTATTATTATACATATTCATAGTCCAGTTTCCAAATTGAGAAATTGAAAAAATGATGCGCCTGAAAATCCTAAACATAAAATTAAAGTTGCTAGACTTATGCTAGATTATGTTTTCGAAAAACATGTAAACAAAACTGTTTCAGACCTTCTGAAACATACTTATAATCTATTTTAATAGATCAAAATTAATTAAAAATAAGAAAAGTTAGATCCTTCTAATTTAGTTCAACTTGGCCTAAATTTTACATAAATATAACCCAGAATTGAATAAATCGCAAACTAACGATTTGGGAAAACCCACTGTATCCTTTCTTTGTATATTATTTTTTTTTATTTTTTTCATGTAACTAAGAATGCCTTTGATACCCAGGGCTAAAATTTTAATTATGTCTTATATCTGATTATGAGTCGAGTGGTGTAGGTTTAAAATGTTCTCTGCTTTTTCTCCCAACAATCTTTCATTGAGGCAGCAGTCATCCCTACTTTTATAGACTCCGTGCACGATACGCTAAAATTTCTTGTATCTCGACATCAGTGGGTGGGCTGGGTTGTGCTTATTGTGCACTGTAACAAACGTGAATCCCCCATTCGTTACTTTTTTATTTTTTATTTCTTGGGCTCTTGGATGAGCTTTGATAGTGCTTACGTAGTGTGCCAGAAATACAACACAGAAAAATCCCCAGCTTTTTCTATCGCAACTTCAAATAGTTTCATTGCAGCGTTTTAATCCGCGCAAAAATAAAATTTATCCGCCGTCAGATAAATTTGATCGATATTTTTTATCGATCGTCAGATATAAGTATAGATATCAATTGTTTTACACATTTGTCAAATTTATCTAGTGGCGGATATCCTTGCCCTTTTATAATATTGTCTACGACTTCTGTGCTAATGTAGATGATAAGTTATAAAGTCTATTTTTATCCCACGTTCTATAAAAAGATAAGGCCAAGAAAGAATTGCGCACGATTAGCTCACCATGACCTTATTTTCTTAACATCCTCGTTTTTAATGTACGCAAATAGAAATGGAAAGTGTTTGCAAATTATGTATTATATTAGATAGATCGTTAGGACTTGAGAAAATTAGGGTCTGTATTTAGATTGTGGGAAGTTTAAGTTTCATTTTTAGAGTTGTCAAGAAATGTAATTATGGGGAATAGAGTGAAGGTACCAATTACCGAGGGTGAACCATTTATTGAGGAAAAAGTTGATGTCTTCTAACGTAAAACTTTAATATGTGATTTTAGTAGAAGTAATTAAATGAGTCTAAATTAAGCTTCTAAATCATAGAAATTAGGTCTTTATGACAAAATAGTAAGAATAGAAATAATTGGTTTCTTTACTCTAGATAGATTTTAATTTTTCATTTCCTAAAGATATATTTTTAGTTGTAATGATGTAGAAGAGTAGCTATACAACATGACTGTGGAGATACTCTAAATCCTAATTTTTTTGGTACATTTTGCAAGGAATTAATTCCTCAATTTTTTGGGGGATTCTTGAACATTATTTATTGGCAGAGTCTACGTGTACCGGAAAAATCCGGCTATTTGCACCACAACTTCGGTACAAATAGTCTCTTTTCCAGTTTGATTTCTAATTAAATTCCACTGGTTGTTACAGAGCTGCGGCGAAATAATATTATTTTCAAAAAATCAATATATAGAAACCATTCAACCGAAAGCAAATTTTTTGTTTGCTATGTTTTGTGCCTGATTTTATGAATTGCCATCTTGAACATTTTTATGAGATCTTAGCAACAAATATGGAATTTTTGCACATTTTCACTGAGGTTCTGGTGAAAATTCTATAGTATCCCATATAAATTCGGTGTAATAAATTTAACATAAAATATATGATGATTTTTAGTGAAATCTTCATGATATTTCTATTATTTTTAAAATTATTTTCATCAGCGAATTCAATCTATAAAAATTACAGAAAAACTGAATTGAACTTTGATTATAATTCTATAATTCCGACTTCAGAAAATATTTTTATAAAATTTCACGGAATTTTCACAAAATTTCTAGAACAATTCATATAATATTCATGGAATTCTTGAATACATAGCATTTGAAGGAATGTATATATGTATCGAAATGCTTTGAAATCTCTAGCCATTATTCTTAGCAACTGCATGGAATTTTTCCAGAAATTTTGTGGAGTTCCCTGTTCACCGAAATTCGGTGAGCGTAGAACAAATTTTTTTCCGTGTGCCTAGATATTTCCTACATTTAAACCATTCTAACTTTGATGAGATTTGCTGATTCTTCCGCATTGACGTTCAAAGCGAAGCAAGGTTTAATAAATTCAATAAAGAAGAAGAACATGTGATAGTTACTTTCTTTTATAGAATAATCCAAGAGTGAAATTCAATCAAAGGCATTACCCGGTGTCAAATTGTCTTTGATGAATCATACTCTTCGTTTTCCATAAGGTTCAACATATTTTGTTCTCTGTTGTTTTATTGGAAACTTATTTTAAAAACCAATTTCAAATTGTGGAAACGAATATGTAGTAGAAAAAGTTATTATATATTATGTTTCGCAATTCATTATATTACTGAAGCAATAATGATATTATTAATATAAATTTATAATTAGTTTTATAACTTACGAATTAAAACTTCGTTTATGAGTAAAGTAACCATTGTACTTTTGTACAATGTACTTTTATTCGCTTTGCACGTTTCATATTTTAAATAGCAACACGTGGTAACCTTGATTTTATAATTCGAAGTCTACGGCAATTAAAACCTAGAATAGAATCTAGTTTAAGTATAAGCTGCTATCGTAGTAAAATTTAAAGATCCATTTTCCGAAATTTCTTTCTTCAAAGAGTAAAGTCAACTCAAAATAAATTCATTATAATAAAATTAATTAATATTAATGAAATTTGATTATCAATTTGTAAAAAAAAAGTCTTAAAGATCGAAGACGTGATCTAAAATCGTACAAAATATATGGGTCTATTAATACTTATGTACATATTATGTGTGTATTTTACACATATTCGACGATTTTATATACATACATTTTACATACAAATTATATAATTTCTGAAACGTTCATAAAGTTTATACCTGTTTGCAATTATTTCTATAACTATTTAAATATAAATCCAATTTTAAAATTTATTCAACTCTTAAGATTAAATTTATATTTAAGAACGCTTTTCTTTACCCAAATTGTATAGAAGAAAATTGACATTTCCCTTCTATTTTGAAAAATCATGTCCTTTTAAATCCATACCTATTTATTGTTGAAATATTTGGCTTCAATTATAAGAGCTTGAAATTCTTTTTCATTGACGTCATATTCGAATGAAATTGCGTTCCATTATTGGTGCCAACTGTATTGTGAACGTACTCAAGACTCTATTTCTGACTATAAAGGTCTGGGACTATATTCTATAAAGCTTTCTGAAGATGAGAAATCCGAAACGCTGTAAACCTAAGCCCAAGGTACATTAAATTGCACCATTACTAGTCTAAGGGTATGCTTTAAATTTACATCAGAAGTTCATGTGCTAACACGCAACCATAATTCTGAAAGATGATCTCACATACGAACAAATAATTAAACTTTATAGTAACTATTATTTCCAAAGTTTATATATAGCTTCAAAATGACTATTCAGAATAATGAAACTTCAAGAGTTAAATTCAAGTATTTTAATTTAGTTGATCGTAAATTGATTAAATTTTTTATTCTTTTTATGGTATATACATATATTTTTTTTTTAATTCTACAGTTATTAGGGGATTTCAAGAAGTATTTAACAAGTAAAGCGTGCCGTGCAATAGTGCATTACACGCCACTTGTCATAAGGATCAGTTTGTATCTACATTCAATTATTAGAAGACCCTTATGCCAACTGGCGCATAATGCGCTGTTGTACGAGTGCATTTGTCGTAAAGCACGCTTCAATGGGAAATATTATTACGAAATTTAAAAACTGAAGTACTAGTACCATAAATGATTGTGCTTTGGCATACTTCTCAGGGCCTAAAAAAGGACAAGTTCGTTAACCAGACTTCTTTGACCAAACGTTGCGTGTTTACTCATAAATATTTTTATGCTCCAAATGATGAATCTATTTTATATGAAAAAAATATCGATACCAGCAGGTTAGGGGACACTATGCAATAGTGTGTCACATCTAAGAGTAGGCCATTTGAATTTATTGGAATATACAACAAAAAAACTTGTTCTTAAAATTTTAGATACAATTTTTGCCACAATATTTACCACAACTAGATGAAATCCATACACTTGTGCATAAACCTTCTCAAATTAAAGGTCAAATCATCGACAACTGTAAGTTGGTGATTGTGAATTCTCTTTTGTTGAAGCTCCTTGGGCTTTAACGAATACATTCTTATCACGTACTTCGTGCTTCGCACTCTATTTGGTCAAAAGTGCGAAATTTTCTACATTATATGTTCAACATTATCATATCACATGTATATTACATTTATTTATGTGCTTCGATCTGTGATTGCTTATTTAAATATTTCAAAATAAAGTACAAAGTATATTTATCGTGATTACTTTAATATTTGTTCCTGATTTCGCATTAAATTTTATCCTCAGCTACCGTGAAAATTTTATATCAGTTTAATAAGTGTATATTATTACAATTTATAATATGTATTGATATTGTAGAAAGAGATGTATTTTCCTTGATTTGTTTTTGTAATTGAAAAAAGTGCACATCCTATAAGAAAGTCATTTTGTTATTATGCATTTAAATGCAACTTGTGTCGTTTTTTCCCTAAATTTAATTTGTTTATGTTCAATGTTATTTTTTACGATTTGAACCAAAAGTTAATTTTTTTTTAATTTTAAATGTATTTCTATAACATAAGTCTATAACAAGTTTGTAGATCTTTTTGGTTAAGCAACTTCTGTCTATTAAACTTTACGAATGAAACAAAAACTACGCGTCTGATCAAAAAGGGATTAATAACAAATTTGTAGATCTTTTTTGAATATACAATTTCAGTCTATTCATCTTTTTTCGTATCTTGTATAGTTTGACCGCAAAATGGAATTTTTTAATTTTCATTATTTTTTTGTGCGATAACAATTTGAATTTTCGATTTTTCAAGAAAATTAAAAAAAGACCTATAACAATATTGTAGCGTATTCAAGAAGAAACATTGTTCTTTTTACGACTTTTTCCATATCGGGCGTTATTTGACTCAAAATGTTCATTTACGTTCGTTTTTTGGAATATTGTAAATGCTATAACTCCGGTAATTTTTTCCTATCAAAGAAGTCATTAGAATCCGAAATGGCTGGCTAACGATCTTGACCTTCATTTTAGGACACTTGAAGAGTATACCAAAGCCCAATCCAATACATTAATTCTCTTGAAAGTTATCGTACTAACAAATTAAAAATCCACAAACTAACAGGCATACAGATATTTTGTAAAAACCTGTTTTTTTTCTGGTTCAGAGGGTCTCAAAACGTGGTCATTTGACAAAAACTCATTACGAGCATTGTAACCAAGGGCATGACTTCCTTATTAAAATGTTCCAATGGAAGTAGCGATTAACGTAGCGCCGGTTAGCTATCCCTGCTTCTATTTCTGATAGCAGACATGTACTCTGTGGAATTTTTGAAACAGTATAAAATATATATATATATATATATATATATATATGCAAATGACTTAATAAGGATGATTTTAATCAATTTAAAAATTAGTTTGATAAAATTTAAATAGGTAATTTAAATCAGAACCTATTGCATAGAGTTTGCACATCGTAGGTTGAAGTGTGTATTGTGATTGGATGGAATTTTTCTCCCAAAAGGCGAATTATGCACTGCACTGTAGTTGGAGCTTGCAAACCCTATGATATGGAGTACATACGTATATTTATTTTACTTTGATTTGTCCTCGTACAACATTGTAGGTCATGTGTCATAGTATATAATTCGTTTTCTATTTTTACATGATTACATAGCGTTGCTTCGTTTCGTGAAAAATGAAAATATGCATCAAGTGTAGTAGGATGAAAAGGCCAGATCATATATTGCGGATCGATTCAAGCATTATTGCAATTTTCACTTTGTGTCCTTTTATCATATGTGACAATTGGAGGGAGGCATTGCAAAAGACATTAAGCAACATTTGGTCAAAAATAAGATTATTACTCAAGTTTAAGGGTATACATTCTGAAGAATTTAAATACACTTTCAAATTGGTAATAATTGGTATTGCATTTTTTGTCTCTGCCCAAATCAGAAATTGTCGACGCTCCTCCGTGAGAAACAAAATCTCCTTCCATTTCTTCTGAAGTAAGTGACTTTTTTCAATCAGATTTTTTATCCATGTATTCATTAATCTAATAACTACATGAAACATTCTCTTGGAATTCTTGTTTAACTTTCAAATTGGATTTGTAATCCCGGCCTAAGCCCGGAAATGAAATTTCAACCCAAGCGCAAAATAAAGCTTGCTTCTCATTTTTATCCTTGCTTCAACATTAAAATATTTGAGAAACTGTCTTCCAAAATTTTCTTGAATTGAAATTTAGATTTTATGGAACCTTTTTTGATTCTCTTGAAAAACTTCAAGATTCAGAATAGTCCCTTTTTGCTGCGCCACCATCTAATTTAAGAAGAGTCACTTCTATTATTTGAAACCAATTACCTTTAATGGTTTTTTGAACCCTTTCAAATATAAAAATATTCTTTATCTAAATAAACTTGAAATCTCATCTTCGAATCCTATATTTCTGTAAGGAATGAATTTAAAAATCAGGTATGCGTCAGAATTTAAAGTAATGTATCTCTCGAATGAGAAATGCAAGCGTTTCCGTATTATTCGCACATACGAGTAAAATTCGCAAGCATGACTGATTTTCCTAGCACCTCCATATCGACATGTGACGTCAATGCCATGGTATAATTTTAAGCAAATTGTTACCATAATTTTCTAGATTGTACATCCTTTGAATAAGGACTGCACGCGATATTACATTTTGGTGTGTAATTTAAACTTTGATCTTTAACAATCGGCAATTCGCTTCGAGAATTGCCTGCTGGACCGTTACAGATTCCTAATTCATGCAACAGTGATACGTTAAATTCATTCTCTGACTTGATTGAGGCAAGTCGTAATTACTCGTGATTTTCATTTGTTCATATCTGAACAATTGGCTTTCATCAAATTTGAAATTTTACTTTATTTAACCAATTCCTTGGTGAGGTGTTTTACTCTAATTTACATTTGACATTTCTACAGAAATTTTTTTTTGTATTTATGCAGTAACTTATTTTCTCTAAAATTATTGTGTTTAAACAAGGAACATGTGAATTCTGATAAAAACTGTATTTAATTGAAATTGTTCAGTTCCTGATGATTCCATATTTGTAATTGTTATAAATTCAGTTCGAAATTGTACAACAGTATTTATCGCTTCAATTTTTAATGCTTACAATCTACAGTATTCAAATTTCTTAAATTTCAGAATTCATAGTTATCTACCCCTCACGGTTGGAAAGTTATTACGGTACCTTATTCTTATTCTATTTCCGGTTTTCCAAACCAGAAAAGTTCTTTCTCATGTGTCTTTATAGTTTTCGCTCTGACCATTCTTGAAAATCCCTCAACAACTCTGATAAATCTTATTCCTGCTGCTTCTATTCTTGGTACTTGTCCAGATCTTTCTACCAGTATGGCGAGTGCTGAAGTTTTATGAACTACGTGCTACGATCTTTTCCTCGCATTTCCACTCAAGGTTTTTCACTCGACCTCGGACACTGCTTGGATTGTTCTTCAGTTTATTTCAATCGTCGTTCTTGTATTGAAGAATTTAAAATATGTCTGATTTAGCATGACGATTCCTATTAGAGAGCGTTTAATAATTTTCGCCTCCCATTTTTGGATTCTCAAATATTCCGGATTCAAATTACTGAAATTAATAAGAAGTTTAATGTTAGGAATAATAAAATAATAATTAAACTTTGTCTTTGACTCCTAATCGAGATTCAAAGTTTAATTCTTATTCATCCTTTTTATCCCTGGCGAGAAAAAAAGTTTGTTTTGGTTTAAACGATTCAGTCAGGAATAAGTACTGAAAAAAGCTTACTGCCTTTCAGGGATCGCGACATGATTTTCGTTTTAAGCCTCGGTTTTTTTTATGAGCCCCTGAACCAGTTTAAACCCATTATGAATAAATTTTTATTCTGGCCTGTAGGGATTTCTAGTGTGCGGTGTATACGCCGAAAGCATCGGAAGATTAAGTGGATGCAGTTCACAAACACAGTTCACTAAGGCAATGGAGCGGTTGTTAGAAGGATCTGTGACATTCCCTTTCTTGTGTATCATTCCGAAAAATGTTTGCGACCACAATATTACGAGCTTTTCTTCATCAATTACACAGGCCGACAAAATTTAGACCCAAAGACCGGACTATATGACCCCGAAGGATTTTGGTATCCTAAAACCGAATAGGTTATCCAAATTTTTCCTATACGTCAGGTTTTTGAGATATCTTAACTTGAAAGTGAAAAAATTGCTATTTTCAGCCATATTTGAGGCAATATAACACGAGCAGCAATTTTTTTCTATAAAACTGGTAACGCCATCGTTTAATGCTTCTTTTTGTCTTCTATTTCTATTTTTGATAATCTCGAACCGATTTTTTTTCTCCTAGATATGACACACTAAGCATTCAGTTTCTCATCGCCTTCCATTGTTTCACAATCCGTTGTGGAATTGAAAATGATTAATATGTGATATCTCGGAGGAAAAAAATCGTGTCATATTGCTTCAAATATGGCTAAAAACCTGACGTAAAGGAAAAATTTAGATACGGATTCGGTTTTAGGATACCAAAATTCTTCGGGGTCCTTCTAAGTTGCGATCCGCAGTTTCAGGATGAAGGGGTAGATTGGGGATGCGCATGGCATTACTTAGATCTCTAGATGACTAAATGCCACATTTCTTCGCTGTGACGTCACCAATCGAGTAAAGACCAACTTAGATTCTTCTGAACGAACGTGTAAGTCGCAAGTTTCGGCGCGGGTATATAAGTGAGAAATGTAGTATTTTTTGTGAGTCTGGGGTGAAGTCTCTTATTTTTCCGTTGTTATTTTAACTTTTTGTTCTTTTATTTCTCGAGGTGATAAAGTAAACAATTAAAATATTCTGGTTGCTGTGCACCACGTTTAGAAAATTTCCCCTGAAATACCCTTGGGCGAATATAAATATTATTAGATCCAGCCCTCCTTTTAGGAGATTTAGCATTATCTGAATCTCAGTAGACGCTAGAGATGAGGCAGATTCATTTTTCAAGAACAGAATGAAAATACTGAAAAGATTTGCATAATATCGGAGTATAAAAAATTGTATGTTTCCTTTAAGATAAAAATTATATAGACCTATATTATCCCCGAACGCATCCGTAATCCTTTTATTTCACTCAAACAAATTATCTGCTCCAATTTATCATATATTCCATATACCGAGATATTTAATTAAAGGACCAAATATTTTGTTGTCCATACAATAAGCATTTTTTATTGTTGAAGCTACAAAAACTTTGTTCGTTTAACCAAATCGTTTTTGGAGTGTAGACCTCTGACACTTATTACATTGGTGACATTTGTGGTATTTGTGAAGAAAAAGTAGTTGAAACATTTACATTTTCTAGAATATTTTGGAAACCATGCCTAGTACATCCAATACAGTTCGTAAAGTTTCCTAAAAATAAAGAAATTTTTAAAATAGTAGTTTTGTTTTCAGAAAGATGGGTTTTTGCAAGAAAAGAAATAAGCTTAAATTTTTAGATTTTTTTCATGGTTAGACTATTGTAGTTTCCAAAATATTAACAGTATAGTTGCAGGTCAAGGAAAACCTGGAAATCAGGAAAAATTCCAGGAATTTTATTGGTCACGAAGATTCAAAGAAAGTCAGGGTTTCCAAAGGAAATTTTGGAAAAATCAGGTATTTAGAATTTTAGGATAGAATAGTTTTATTCCGTTAATAAAAAATTTTCTATTAAAAATGTATTTTTATTTCTTTGTTTGTTTGTTTGAAAATTCAACTTTTTTGCTGAAAACTTGTATTTTTGGTTGGAAAATTTCAACTATTGTAGCGAAAAATTAACTTTTTGTCAAAAATTTATATTTTTTTGTTGAAAATTAAAACGAAATCCTTCTTGGTTGAAAATTCAACTATTTTCTTGAAAATTCTTCTTCTTTTTTAATTCATTTGTTTTAACAGAAATGCAATCTTTTTTGGATAAAAATGCAACTGTTCGGTTGAAAATTAATCTTCTTTGGTTGATGATTAAAATATTCTGTTTGGAATTCGTCTTTTTTCGTAGAATTCGACTGTTTTTTATTAAAAATTCAAATGTGAAGATCATCATTTTAGTTCAAAATTCATCTCTTTGGTTGAAAGTTTAACTATTTCATTGAAATTTAATATTTTCCAATTGAAAATGTAACTAGTTGGCTAAAATTTAAATGAACTAATTAAGAGTTTATTTTTTGGTTAAGGGTTGATGTCTTTGGTTGAAAATTGAACAACTGTATTTAAAATTCACCAAAAAAAAATTTCAACTGACAATGGAACTTTTCCATTTTTTGTTGAAAATTAATATTTTTTGGTTGAAAAATCAACTATTACCCTTTTTTTGTTTATTCATCTTTTCACGTTAAAAATTCATCTATTTGGTTAAAAACTCAACTATTCTGTTGAAAATTGAATTATTTCATTGAAAATTGAACTCTTTGATTGAAATATGAACTACATATTACGTTCTTACGTTGAGGGTTCATGTTTTGGTTGAAAATTCAACAGTTTTCTAAAAAAAATGTCCTTCAACTTAAAAAATGTTCTACTTCCTTGAAAATGTAAGTATTTTTTTTTTTCAAGTTCAATCCTCTTTGATTAAGAATTCAGCCATTTCATAGAAAATTCACCTCTTTAAGTTGACATATTAATTTAACTATTTGGTTGATCATGTTTTTGGTTGAAATTTAATTTGTTTAAAATTAATTTAATTTAAAAATTAATTAAAAAAATTTAATTAATTTAATTAATTAAATTTGTTTGAAAATTTGACTATTTGGTTGAGAATTCATCTTTATTGGTAGAAAATTCTAGTATTTGGTTAAGTAATTAACTATTTTGTTCAAAATTAGATTATTTTGTGGATTATTCCAGTATTTTATTAGAAATTGATCTTTTTGGTCGAAAATTCAGCTGTTTTGTTGAACATTCGTCCAGTTCGTCCTATCGGTTGAATTTTAATCTTTATCGTTTTAGGATTCTATTATTTGGTTGAAAATGCATATTCATAGGTTGTATTCAGAGAAATGGAAAAATCAGACAGGGAAAATTCATGGAATTTTGAAAACGACGTTTTTCAACCACTCTGATAAGTTCAACAGTTTCGTGCAAAGGAATTATAAAATCGCTGAATTCTGTGCCAATTATATGCATGTAAGAGCACTGATTCGTGGAAAGAGGAGATATATATTATATACTTATAGTTATGTAGATATCAAGCGTTGCAGTTTACCTCCTGAGATATTCAGGAACCGACTACCTAAGCTCTGTGCTGTATCTGATAGGCTGCTTGATATTCCTCTCATGTCTGTATTCTCCGGTGATTGCGACTTCCCTCTCACTCGTCTCCTTCAGCGACAATTGATACCTTCTCATCCCTCTTGCACTTTAAAATGGAAATCCACCAATGCGGTTTGGTTGCTCAGCGTTGTAAATTTCCCTCCCGATGGAGTTTACGAGGGGCTACTCACTGCGAAGTCTGGAAATCTTAAAACTGTGAATGCGGCAATCTGTATTGAGTTCTTATAGAGATTTCCAAGATTTCTTTGAGATTGTCGGGAGTTCCGAGATTTCCGACCTTGCTCGCGATCAGAACACTTAGCCAAAGATTTCCAAGATTTCTACACGCATGCCCACTGTTGTATTATTTTTAAATTTTATGAGTGCCGTCCTCATAGCCACATCCATAAATTCCTTTATCTGTATCCCAAATGTATTTTTTATTGTTCATTAAAAAAGTTTTGCAGCCTTTAAGTTTCAAAAATCTGCAAACCTTAGTACCAAAAGCTTCCAATTCTTGCAAATTTGGAATTCTGAAAATGAAAGTTTTCAAATTTCGAAGGTGTCTTAGCATACCGAACATATTTGGTCTTCTTGTGTCATACTATATGTGACCGGCTCCGAAGAAAGGGGTCTAGTGCCAAAAATAAAGTTTTTGAAAAAAATACGCGATTGAAGTTTGACAACACTTTTCCCTTGTCCGAGGCTTGATCAGCACAAGTTTAAGTCAACAAATTGTACTTGAAGGATTTTTTTGGTCGCTGTATCTGATTCTGAAGGTAAAATTGCCAGCTTCAAAGAAGCTGACCCAAAATTGCGGACCAAAGATTCAAAACATGTACAATCCTCTGACTTTTTTGGCAAGATGCTGACTATGGAGCTTCAGCTTAAAATGGCGAAAAAGGCCCCTTGCTTATAAATATCCAGCATACTTTTTCGAAAAGTTTGTTAATAATTTATCAAACAAGGTTCTATAAAAAATACAGTATTTATGAAAAAAATATCCTGTAAAATATGGCTTGTCACGCAACTGTTGCAAGCTACAAATTTCTGAGGAAAACTTGTTAAATAATGTTAACACTATTTATAAATATTGGATATTTACAGTAGATTTGATACTTTCACGATGATTCATTATAATAAATTCAAACTTAAAATTTAGAATTGAAAATTTAAAGATTTTTCGGGTTTCAATCGTGTGCGAAACTATGAATGTTGCCGACGTTTCGTGAACATTGCAGTTCACTTCTTCAGGGCTGACCTGAAACTGAAGTTTCAGGATATGTTGTTCTTATATATGTATTCTCTACGATGCCTGTGATTGGCCAGAGTGCCCCATGGTGGGGACTGCTCGAACTTGATTGGCCAATCAAGTCTTTTTTGAAAAACCCGGGAGGACGGAAAGCCAAATCGGATTGGTATTATATCCATTGTCCCTATTGATGTTATTAGGGTGTTTCAAGATTTCGATTGCTTTTCTATGTTTTCTTGGAAATTTATTGTACGTTTTGGCAATGACGGTTGTTTTGTCAAATAAAATACTATGTCCTGTTTCGATATGATGCTC
>CAKNXH010067873.1:0-28730 GCA_932178445.1 Andricus quercusramuli
TTTATCATGTTTGCAATCCATATATTGTTTTTGAATACGCTATAGAATATGTTATACTCTACATCTGAATTACTATGCAATTATGCTAATTACATAGTACGATGACTTTTATTAATTGATGAATAGTCAGGAGTATTTCCATACCAATATTCAGTAAAAACTACTAATTCACAGAAAAAACGTTAAAAATTAAATTCATAAAGAATTTTGTCTTACTAATTTGTTTTGTTACGATTTAATATTACAAATTAGTAATTTTTTATTGAAGATTATTATCAGAATGCTTACTATAAATCAATTGATAAATGACTCCCCACTGTTTACATAGTGGACCTTCATACTAGTCCGGATTAGAAAATCAAATCAGTCAAATTTTTTTATTAATTTTCAAAAATAATATAAAAATATATATTTGGCTCTTAGAAAGAGTAATTTTAATCGTATCAGATTTTTGAATCGACCCTCTGCAATAATCGAATTTGCCCTCCTAAAATATACATTTTGAAATTCCGGGATAATCTAATCGACCATTCCGAGCTGATAGAATCGACTGTATTGAGAGAATCAAAGCGGTGATCCGAGGTGTCCAAACCGACCCTTCACAATGACCAGGTTAACACTTTGAGAAACTCGAATCGACCATCTCAGACCATCGAGTGGTCTGTCTAGAGACAATCATATCAAGCCTTTAGCATGATCGGGTCAGCTTTCTTGAGATGACCGATTCGACCGTCCGAAATGATCGAGTCAGCACTTTGAGATGGTCGATTTGAACCTCTTGTTTCAACCTTCTAGAGATAATCGCTTTAGCCATATTCAAGGGCTGTCCTATAGTTGACCCTGCAATATGGCCGGTCTGCACATCTAGATGGCCAAACAGACCTTCCATTTTTCTCCGTGTTTACATATCTTATTTACCCCGTTGAACACCAAACACAGTAATACTTCAGAGAAAGTTTCTGCTTCACAAAATAAGTCAAATCTGTGTATTTCTAGGGCTCATTTTAAGGGCAAAATTCTGCGCTTTTCACTGAAGTCACCTACAGATATTTGTATGCACTTTAATAATAGATTTCAAACATTGATAACTAAGAAATTTCACGATTAAAGTGTTCAGAATTAAATAATTTGAAATAGAAAGCATTTGCAGGTACGCAAATTTGAATTAAAATACTTTATTTAAATGACTCCAGTGTGTAAAATTGAAATAAATTTAATTTGAAATTTTTACGATTTGCAAATGGAAGCCCTAATTTTCGATTTATTTAAAAATGGATATTGATGGAAAGTTAATCATATCAAATTTATATCAGAAATTCGGCAATTAAATCCTTAAAAATTGCTTCGTGTCGAATCTAAATCATTGGAAATTGTACAATTTAAAAAAAGCCTTAAAAGGGTCGTTGCAAAAAAGTTGTGAAATTTGAGTACTGACCGTTGAACCCGCTGTGAGGATTGAAAGATTTTACAAATTAATACTGCGATAAAAAACCGAATTTTTCGTTTATTCTTATCAGAAATGAGAATTTCATGCCCAGCTTAGATAATTATGAATAGAGATCAATGTTTTATTTCTAAATGTGCTCAATTATATTTAAACTTCTGAATTACAAAAAAATTATTTATGTGTAAGTATTAACAAGCTAACAAGAATGTAAATTGCTCGTAAATAATAAAAAAAATTAAAAAATTGTGCATCGTATGATTTTTGTGTTACCCAAGTCGGTAACACGTTTTAAATGATTCCTAATAAAATAAGAAGAAAATTGAAAATGTGGATACTCTAGTCAATTTTTTTAATTCTGGATTATTCAGGGTATTCATTCCGATATTTTGGTATGAATAACCGATTCAACTATCTGAGATATTTATCCCGATATTTTAGGATGAATAGACACTGTCTAAATGGGATATATTTACGAAATTTTATATAATTGTAGCACCAAATTGAAATAATTAACATTACAATTAATAAAGAGAAGTCTGACTTGTTATCAAGTGCGTAATTCAAATACAAAGTAAATGTGAAGTATAAACTTGTATAAAGAAGTATAAGTTTGTCCCATAATTTTTTTGTCTGATCACGCAGCATTGTTATTTTAGGATAAAATTCGAAAATAATTATTTAAAAATTCATAATACCAGCTGAAATTCTTAATTTTATAGTTACGAAGACTTTATTATAGTTAAAGATCGTTTTATCAATATTGATTGCAAATAACAATAAACAATGATTACCATTTTTACAACATTTTTTTTACAAAATGTTGTATAATGCTCCATTAGGGTGGTCCAAATTTATACCTGTAAAAATTCGACTTTCGATTTTGGGTGATAAAACCCCCCCATTTTGTTCGTTTTCCGGGAAAAGAAATTCCGTATTTTTTTTTTTCAACGTTAACCCGTGCCCCCGGGCTTTTGAAATTCACATGGGGTTTTAAATGGGAAAAGCTCGATTTTCAAAAAAATGGAAAAAAGAAGTACTTGTTATACATTTTTTGTCAATTAACGTATGGTCACCTCTTGAGGAGTATTTAAGGAATAATTTCCACCCAATAGCTTTTAATTTTGACACACCTGAACCCCTTTAATTGTGCCCGGAAAATGCCCTAAAAAATGCAAAATAGCAGTTTTCTATCAAATTCATGCTAAAGACGGTATTTAAAAAAAAAATTTCAACATGACTTATTTTTAATCAATAAGTGACGAGTTTTAAAGTATGTTTTGAATAATTGTAAATTGTTTAATAAATTAGTAATTGTTTAAACCATTTTTCCCCCCCTGTAAATCGTGAAAAGTTATTATCTTCCGGAATAAATCGTACAAAGTTGATGAATGTCAAGAGTAGTAGTTCTTGTTTAACTTATTTGGTAATTATTTAAATAATTTTGATTTGTTTAAACAATTTTTTCCCCCTGTAAAGCGTGAAAAATTATTACTTTCTGGAATTAATGACACAATTAAAGGAATTTAAGAGTAATATTTTTTTTCTACAGAATATTTAGCAATTTTCAAAATAATTTTTATTTATTTCAACAATTTTTGTTTGTTTAAAAATGTTTGTTGATGCTTATTACCCGAAAGTCATTTGAAAAATTAATCATTTCAACGAATATGATCTGAAAAAATAACTACTCATAACAGATTGCAAAAATGGTTTATATTAATGATTATTAATGATTATTAATTATTTAAATAATTTCAAAGTATCTTCAGCAAAAAAATATTATTCTTAAAATTCCTTCAATTGTGTCATTAATTCCAGAAAGTAATAATTTTTCACGCTTTACAGGGGAAGAAAATGGTTTTAACAAATCAAAATTGTTTGAATAATTACCAAACATCCTTCAAAAATGTATTGCTTTCAACATTCTTTAATTGTGTTATTATTTTCAGAAGATAATAATTTTTTACGATTTTAGTGAGAAAAAATTGTTTTAACAAATTAAAATTGTTTAAATAATTACCAAATAAGTTAAACAAGAACTACTACTCTTGACATTCATCAACTTTGTACGATTTATTCCGAAAGATAATAAATTTTCACGATTTACAGGGGGAAAAAATTGTTTAAACAAATACTAGTTGTTTCAATAATTTACAATTATTTAACATATACTTTAAAACTCGTCACTTATCGATTAAAAATAATTCATGTTGATATTTTTCTTTAAAGACCGTTTTAGCATGAATTTGATAGAAAACTGCTATTTTGCATTTTTTAGGGCATTTTCCGGGCACAATTAAAGGGGTTCAGGTGTGTCAAAATTAAAAGCGATTGGGTGGAAATTATTTCTTAAATACTCCTCAAGGGATGACAATACTTTAATTGACAAAAAATGTATAACAAGTACTTCTTTTTTCCATTTTTTTGAAAATCGAGCTTTTCCCATTTAAAAACACATGTGAATTTTAAAAGCCCGGGGGCACGGGTTAATGTTGAAAAAAAAAAAATACGGAATTTCTTTTTCCGGAAAACGAACAAAATGGGGGGGTTTTATCACCAAAAGTCAAAAGTCGAATTTTCGGACCACCCTAATGCTCCATATTTATTTAACATACTATAAAGTCAGAGGATATTTTGGAACGCTGCTGTTAATATCAAACAAATCGTGATAATATTAATTTTTCTATAATTTTAAATATTTCTTACGTTATACTCTCTCAGTTTTTCCTAAGTTACTTAATAATTCTTCCGGCAACACGTTGTTAAAACTGTCCAATTAACTCCTTTTTGCCTTTTTGTCACACCATGAAATTATATTGTTGAGAAAAAAATAAATTCGAAGGATTTTATATATATATATATATATATATATATATTCGCAAAAACTCAAAAATAACGTGAGATAGAAAAAGGTGTGAAGAAACAACTGTGGGGTTTTCGATTGAATTAACTTGGAATAATTTCAGGAAAACCGCCGCTTTTTGTTAATAATAAACTTTTTAGAAATTTTCGAAAGTCTTCGAAGCATAAATTTAAATATAATGTATTACAGCTAAATTTAAAGTGCTAAATTATGTGTAAAAGGTAGTAATTTAATTTCCTTTGTTCAGGAAAGTAAAATTAGACTTGCACTATACACGTATTCTGAATACTCGTGTTGAGCACAACTTTTCCGAGCCTCGTAATAGCAAGTGGACGTGTTAAATTTAAAACTCCTTGAATGTGGAGAATTCCATCTTAGTTTAAACCTATTAGATTTTGCAAGATTAGAAAAGTGATGTCTGATTTTTTCAATTTCTAGATTTATAGAAAATATAACTATGAGTCTAGTGTATATACACTGGTGTGGTCCAAATATATACTTGCCAAATTTCGACTTTCGATTTTTGGTGATCGATCGATCGCTATTAAATTTTTGTGAATTAAATTTTCGTCACCTCTAAGTCAATGTTCACGGAATAATTTTCAATCCATAACTTCTAATTTTGAAAGTAAAATTATTCTTTCAACATACTTGGCAATCATTTTAGCAATTGCTTTCTCATATTGGGAGGTTTGTAATGAACTAAATATCCAAATCTACTTTTTTAACATATTTCAATATAATTCAACCCTAGGAGATCGGAAATACAATTTTTTCCCAATGTCCATATGCATTTGTATGTGTGACATTTACTGTTCATTATATCTCGAAAAGTAAAAGAGCTATTATCATAAAATTTGGACGAATTGTAACTCCGATTGATATCCAGATCTGATAGGATTTTTGAGCTAGATCTGCTATTTAGAAAAGTTCTTTATTCAGTTCAGAGATTAAAAAAAAAAGTACTTTGTTTATATGAGAAAAACTGTTTTTATGTTGAAATACAACAATGAGATATCTAGTGTATTTGTTCGCGTTTTCGAGATGCATGGATCGACCTATTGTTGAAACTTGTATGACCTACGAGAACTGATTTATGAAGTTTCATAAAAATGGTTTATTCTGTTTATATAAGAAACACTTTCTTGATATTCAAATTACAACAATGCTATATGTAGTGTATTTGTTCCTGTTTTCGAGATGCTTCGATCAACCAATTGCTAAACCTTTTGTGACCCATCAGTGCTAATTTCCGAAGTTTTAACAAAATTGTTGTACTCTGTTTATATGAGAAACTTTGTTTTTTATTAGAAATACTATAGTAATGTATCTTACATGTTTGTTCATATCTTCGAGACACGTCGAATTATCTATTGACGTACTTTCCATGACCTCTTATGATCAACACATACCGATTTATAAATTGAAGAAATGTTATATATCTTCTTGATTGAGAAAGACTTTTTTCATGACCTAAAATAACCCACTAATGTCGTTTTTAAATTGTTTCACAAAATTCTCATTTTCAGATGTCTTATTTTCACGTAAAAAAGACGAGTTTACATTACGAATTTCCAAATATTAAAAATTTTTGGGCTCATTTTGAGAGAGCGAGAAAGAAGATATATCAGAATCAAAATGAAGAATGAAAGTATCTATTTTGCATTAGATACTGCATCACTAGAACAATTGTTCGACAAATTTTTGATATACTGCCTTCCCACGGTTAAATTTTTAATACTACAAGAAAGGATTCAGAAGTAATTCTTGAACTGCAGTAAAAGAGCAGTTTGATTCTTGCTTTTACTAAAGAAAAAAAAACGTTTTATTTTATATAGTACGAATTTTCTTCTCTACATTACACGATACAAGATCTATTCACAGACCTGTAATTAATTTATTTTAGTGGAGAAATTCGAGAGTATTATAATTTAAAAATCACGCATCCAGATAACTTCTAGATCATAATTCATATTTTGTTTCTACCCTCCTGAATTGACAAATTTGCACCCCATTCTCTTAAACTTGCAAATCCTTATCTGCGTCTCCTTCTTAAAACGAAACGATAGAATCAATTGACAAGAAGCATGTGATAAGATAACCTTAAAGTACTCTACAAGATCGAAGATAGTAAACTACTATCTTTAACCATAGTGTTTTCAGAAGATCGCTTACTCTGAGAAATGGATGCGACCCAGATTGAGGAAAATCTGAGAAGATTTTTTTCCTCCGCAATAAGAGGCCGGTCGATAAAGAGTTTTAGAAACGTACATATGGGTAAATTCTTCACGAAGAGGTCACTCTCTTCCCCGCGTACTATCTTCCAAGAAAAATTATCAGCTATTCTTTAATTTGGTAGATCTGTTGCACTTTTTAACATTTTAGTCAGATTAAATATCCCAAAAATACACTTGTCTCTTTTCCCTGCATACAAGAAACCAACATTAGGAGAGTTTATTATAAATAAGATGAACATATTGGCTATTTTGATAATTTTCTTCCAAAAGCCTTTCTCAAAACCTATGATTCCACAATAGACTTGTTAATTATTTATACTTGTAATTATAAACAAGTTGAAACAGCTTCTCCTACATTTTTTTTTGCTGCCTGATGTGTACATTTGGGTGGCTTTCCGGCAATTTGAATAAGTTTTTAAAATAATTAAACCTAAAATCTTGGATTATTAGTTTCACGTTTCGTGGGTGTATCCTACACTAAAATTAGTACAAAAATAAACCAGTCTATCGTAGTTCAAATAAGAAAAAATAAAGAATTTTAGACAAGGAAAAGAAATAAGAAAAAGCTATAACGTATAAATATAACCTATATTTTATTCTTATATTGTATAGTTATTATTGACCATACGACTGTATATGTAAAAAAAATTACTGTACTTATATTTTTTTAATGTTATTCATCAATTCAAAATGTTTTTTGAATTTATGTATAAAGTATTTCAGTTGTAACAATTCGTCCCAGAATCATTAGAGTTAGGTTACTTGTGAATAACTTAAAAACAAAATCTCAAAAAACCTGACTGAGAAGGATGTTATTCCTCTCTTGGAGAGCTTGAATCGCCAGTGCTTTCGTTATTTTTGAATTTCTTGTTTACGAGATATGTATATATAAAAGTTTGGGTAGTCTAAACTTTGATCGAGGTGAGATGTTGGAATTTTTGGCAATATTGATTTCTTACAAATAAATTTATATTTATATGAGCGAAAAAGTAGAAAAATTTCGAAATCTATTGAGCCCAAGATCAGTTTGAAAATACAATTATTAAGTCTTTGATGATTTTGTAAAAATTATTGTAGCGATTCGCCTCGGGGTAGCAATTCGCCCCATTTGACGGTATTTAGGGCTGTAGTTTGCGTTTTCGTACGGTTTTTAAAACTCCCGAAACTGCAAATATGTCAATTTTAATTCAAATTAAATTCTTTGTAACGCTATAACTTGAAAACTGTTAATTAGACACAGAAAATATAAACAGAAAAAAGTCTTGTCTTGGCTGAAAACTTTAGAATAAATATTTGACAGGATCTGTTCCTCCGTAAATAATATATTTGTTCAAAAAAACTTTCCTAAACAATTAACGATCAACTTGTAGAAAAAGTACCCCGGATATTCATAAGCAGGGGGCTTTTCTCAACGTTTTAAGCAAAAGTTATCGTCTACACAGGGATCTTTTCCCTATTTCCCTGTGTTTTCCCTTGTTCAAATTCGTGTTTCCCCCTATTCTCGAAAAACTTTTACTTTCTATCCTTTTTTATGAAATGTAGGATATTTTGAAGTAGAATGACAAAACCACTCTTCAGAAAAAGTTGAAGATGAAACATTTTTAAACATGTTGAAACTGTTGAAACCGAAAACAGAATTTGTTATCCAATGTAAAATTGGTGCAGTTAAAAATATGTAGAAATTTTAAAAAGGATTATTATAAATTGAATAGTTTTTAATTGAAATGTTCAGAGTGAAATAATTAAAAAATGGATTATTCTAAGTTGATCAACTTTAAAGCTAAATGTTATACCTTGAACAATTTGAAATCAAACGATCAAAAATGATTCACTTGAATTTTGAGTCTTTATAGGATTTTTAAACCGTCGCAAATTTTATTTTTAAATCTTACCAATACAAAAATGAAAAAATGTTCAATTGCACGATTTCAAACTATACTATTTACGATCTAAATAAAACTCAAAAGCTCAAATATTTGTTCACTGAATCAATGAAAATTAAACATTTCTGAAATCCAGAATATTTGAGGCGCCTCCCAATGCATCCAGAAGTATTAGATTATGATAATAATTTTGAAAATTCTTGTAAATAAACAGCTAACCATACTATTCAAGCTCGAATATTTTCAGGACTACTCTTTTTGAGTCCAGGAACTGGCCTGAAGGGAAAAAAAATAATAATTTGAAAAATTTTTCACAAGAAAAAGTTTTTCTTGTCAAAAGTGCTCTATTTCTGGAGAACCACCCATATATGGTTGTAAACTGCATGACGTTTATCGCTTGGCTATCGTTTCCTATTACAAGCCAGCATATGTATAAGCCATTTGCGTGTTTACCTGAAAAACAAGATTTTGAGACTATTTCCTAAAACATTTTAGTTCTTGCCGGTCGATACATTGTGAGCGCGTCTTGCATGCAGGGAAGCTTGTGAGCAGGGCCGCACAGTTACGGACTCACGTGTGCATGCATGATGCACACACACGTGCGCGCGCAGAGTGTTGCAGGCACACACCTATCGTGTGAACACGGTTAAGGGTGGAAAAGGGGCTGTCGCGATGACTGGCTGGGGTTCCGGCGTAAGCGGCGCTGCTCTTAAGCGTACGTTGCTCCCACGATCCTCTGCGATGGACAGAACGGCGCGGCAGCGGCAGGTTGCAACCTGCCAATGCATCCACTTCGTTTTTTATTTTTACCTTTTTTCTCTTTTCTTCTTTTATTCTCCCCTAATCCTTGACGGCTTTCTGTACGGTAGCCAGGTTCCATGAGCAATTGAGCATTTTTCGCTCTACTATATTTCATGCGCTCGCGATGACCGACATACAGAGTCATATTGCTCTAGAACACCAAAAATTTTTCTTGGTGGGTCGCGATCTTGGATTAATAGATTATTAGGAGAATTGATTTGATGTTGATAATCTAATGGGCAAGGGTGGGGTGTGTAATGAACTTTTTACTAATATGGCAAGAACTGAAGGGTAGAAATGCAAAAGGAGTCAAGCGCCATTTTTCACTTTTTTCAGGAGAGACTAAAAACATGTTGTAAATTCAGCGGGACCATTTATGAAAAAAAAGCACTTTCGAGATACTTTCATGCTCTATCGAACTAAAAAAAGTTTGCTCACAAAAAGCTATCCGGTTTCGAGAAATTGAATGAAACAGGTCACGTTTCGAGGTTAGATTTTGGGTCCGTATCGAATTTTAACATCTTTCAACATTAATTGTGGAGTCAATTTACAGTTTGAGAAAAAACTAAAAATTCGAATTCTAGCTATTGAATGGACGAATTGATTTCCAAAAAGTTTGTTTTTAAAAATTCATGCAGTTTCGCGAAATTTGAAAATCCAATTATGACTTCGAAATGGTGTGAAAATGACATTTCACCTTCAAAATAATGATGATAGTAGTAATAATTTTGCATATTTCCAAAAAATGAGGAATTGGGCTTCAGGTTATTCAGTGCTGAATGAAAGGGACCCAATAGTAATTAAAAATAATTAGCCAGTGTCGAGAAAAATGAAATTTGATTTTTACTTTGTGGTTAGAAAAGCTTCTCGATCTGTGAACGCAAGAACTAAAATTTTGAAAAATGATGCCCAAAAAAATGCTTTCGCAGGCATGTGTAATATAATTTATCTGATTTTTTGAGCTAATGAAGCCGATTTCGAAAATTTGGCGCTTGACTCCTTTTGCATTTCTACCCTTCAACTGTTTTCAAATTCCCGACTGATATCTTGCTTTTATGAGATGCTTTCTAAGTCTGGACAATCAGGGAAAAATCAGGGGAAAAAATCTGGCAAAGTCAGGGAATTTTTATAAGAGTCAATTTAAATAACTGTTAAGGATAATAAATTTGCAATAAATTTTAATATTCAATTGTGTAATTCCGTTTATAAAAGATCCTACGTTGAAAGTAATGCAAGTTTAGAATTCAGACAGGAGAATAATAATGGTCAGGGAAAAGTTAGGGAATTTTAAAAATGAAGAAAAAAAACTACGCTGATATAATTTTTCCGGTTAAAAATTCGACTATTTTTTTAAATTGTATTTTTGTTTTGAAAATTCATCTCTTCGGGTAGAAATTGAATTTTTGTTGGTTAATAATGCAACTGTTTGGTTGAAAATTACTCTATCTCGGTTAAGAAAGCAACTACATTGGAAAATCGTTCTTTTTTGTTGAAAATTTCATTAATTTTTTAAAATCTTATTTCATTTGGGTTAAATATTAATTTTCTAGAAGTGAAATTCAAGTACTTGGTTAAAAGTTGTACCACTTTGTTAAAAATCTATTTTTTGTTTGAAGGTGCATCTCTTTGGTTGCAGATTGAAATATTTCGTTAGAAATTCATATTTTAGAGTTGAAAATTTAACTGCTTAACAGAAAATTCTTTTTTCTCTTGAAAGTTTAACAATTTGGATATTTTTTTCTTGTCTGAAAAATACTTATTTGTTGAAAATGCGTCTTTTTCGTTGAAAAATTCTACTTGTAGTTGGAAGTTGAACTAGTTTGTCAAAAATTTAATTTGTTGTTGAAAATTCATAATTCTAGTTTAAACTTTGACTATATTATCGTAAATCAGCTTTTTTAGAAAATTATTCTTCTGGATAGAAAATTCAACTCTTTGGTACAAAATTCCATTATTTTGTCGAAAATTCGCTTTTTTTGGTTAAAATACCAACTATTATATTTTTCGTTGAGAATTAATCTTGTTGTTGAAAGTTCAAATATTACGTTGCAAATGCACCAGTTTTGGTTAAAATTGAACCTTCTTTGTTTGAAAATTCGACAATTTAGTTGAAAATTTATCTTCGTTGGTAGAAAATTCTAGTACTTGGTTAGAAATTGAACTATTTTTTGAAACTTTAAGTATTTTGTCAAAAATAATTTATCTCGGTCAAAAGTCGAAAGGTTTTGTTGAACATTCGTCTATTTGAACAGATAATTCGTCCTTTTTGATTGAAAATTTATCTTTTTTTCTTATAAATTCAACTATCTTCTAAAAAATTCAATTATTTGGTTGAAAATACAACTTGTCTCGGTTGAATTTGAATCTTTCGTCTATCTTTCTATCTTTTTTGGTCTAGCTATTGATAATTTTATTGGAAAATTGTTGAAAATTCCATTCTAATTTCAGAAAATTTCCAAATTGAATTCAGTGTTAAAAAAGTTTAATCTTGTTTTTGCGATTATAGCTGAAATAATATTTCAAGGAAATTTTCAGTTTAAACGAATATTTCGTTTATTTAAACATTCGTATCGTAACAAATAGAATTATATGGAATTTTTTAAGGAATAAAATGAGCCATGAAAAATTCACATTGAATTTAACAGAAGGTAGATGTTATAAAAAATGCGTATAAAGCGGTAAATTTCACTTATACAATACGGACATAATGTGTGTAATAGATACCGATTTCGCACATAAAAGTTTCACTTGGGGTGTTAAATGGACAAAATTGCTGACTCTTTTATTTTTTTATAGGCTGTATTAATCTTCCTAATACAGTTAAGGGTACTTGAGGGAGATCTTAACTTTTTTTTGGGCAAAATTATATCACCTGAAAAAGTTTCTTATGAGACTACCTAAATCTCAAGAGCAACACATTTCACAATAAAAAGAAAGCAACTCGTATAAAAACACAACTGGCACAATTGATATTAATAATTCAGTACATACGCGAAAAAAAGTAATTTTTCACAGTCTAAATAAGCTGATATTTTAAAACACAGATTTAAAAAATTTAGATTATTTTGTAAAATCAATATTTCAGTATCCCTTCCAAATTTCATTTTGCGTCTTAAAATAAGATTTTAATTATAAATTTCAATTGTAATCAGCACCGATCCCGAATTATGATAATAATTTCCCCACTACTTTAGTGAACGTTTATTGAACAAGTATATATTATTTCACAACGAAGTTTTGATAAATTCTCAACTATTTGAATGACATATAACTTCCGCTATATAGAGAACAATCAATTTGAACTTTTTTTTCCCTTGCATTGTTTGAATACTTTCAAGACTATCTTCTTTTATTTTATGTACACTTTACTTAAAACTGGCTGTAAGTGCAAAGCATAGTTTACAACTTCAAAGTTATTGCAATGTTAGCGTAGACTCTGATAAGAAACTACTCTTGCTTTGTCGTAAAATTAATTGTCACTCGGTATTGTAATAAAAAGTAATTTGGGGTTGAAGGGATTAGATAAGATACTTAGCATTTTCTTCATTGAGAATTGTTTATTATAATGTTGACATTTATATTGTTCACAATGTTTTTGTTTATCTCTTCCTAGTCGGATCTCAAATTCTCGGTGCATTTTCGTAGTTGAGAATTTATGCTTCGCGTAGTAAAACGTTAAAGCAGTATCTACATATCCCAGAGATTCCAGTAAATAGAGATACAGTCGAGTCGAGCGCGTTTATGTCTCTGAGAACCCGTATAATGACAAATTCCAACGGAATCCCAGAGAACGAAGCTTACCACAAATTGTTTAGTCGATGTGAACAGAAGAGAAGGGTTCGTTGAAATAACAGGATTTATAGCAAATTGAATAATTTTGTCCTAGACCAATCTATACATTCATACTGAATTTACTTGGTTAATTGTTTCCAGCTTTATTGTGTAAACCAGTAGAAAGCAAATTAGTATCTACACAGCCAGAACTTAGTTAGAATTCTACTATTCTGGTGAAAAATAAAAAGCCATTTTCGAGATTCTCGACGAAACAATTTAATAATGAATTTGAAAATGCTGTCATTTGATAGTCATCAAGAAAATAATTTTATTAAATTATGTAAAAGGAAGAACTTCTTTGTTATTGCACTGATGTAATACGCCCGAATCTACACAAGGCAAATTTTTCATAGACTATTCCTTTTCTTAAAAAAGTTGTTGTCACGAGATCTCGCATGTGAATACAACACTTTTCTTATGATTACTGAGAGAATTGCAAATAATTTCTTAATTTAAAGATTAATTTCGCAAGAAAAATAAAGAATGAAATCTAAAAATCATATGATTTTCAACATTTTCCAATTTTGCAAGAATGCAAAATTTTTAAAAAATCGAGTAGGTTTACACGATATTCGGAATTCTCTTGCTCCCAAAGGCGGGTTTCGTTCCAGTGGCCCAAAAAATGATGTGCTCCAAATTTCAGCCAAATCGGTAATAATTTACTCCTGGCACGCAGCCCTTGAAGTCGAATTTTCTATAGGGAGGAACACAACCTTCTTTGAAGCCTCAAAAAGGGAGTGTAGAGTGAAAGTAAAATTTTCTTAATATAACAATTTTATCAAAATCCAAAATGGCTTCTATTTAGATTACAAAAAAAATTATTACCCTTCTGTTTACATACTGCATTTTCCTGACTTCCGTTTACAGATAGGTTCTTTAGAGTTCTTTAAGAAAATCGTATGTGCCTTAAAAGCCTCTGTCTATAGACGGAATTTAGATTCCTCAGTTTTCAAGGAAAGCCTCTTAAACTTAACAATAGGAGCAAATTTATTTTAAAAAACTGTTTGAAAAGATCCAAGATGGCGGCTAGTCAAATTAGGGGCCATTCACAAAATGCGTGATACATTTCTTAACATGGAGAATGATACTTCAAAAAACCCCCCCCCCCCCCCTGCATGTATCACATATTTTGTGAATTACCTCTTTAAAAAAATGTTTAATTTCTCCTTTTCTCAACAGCAGCTTCTCATGCTTAGCCAAGCAAATTTATTTTCAGGAACTTTTTGCAGTAGTACGTGAAAGTCGAAATTAATAAAATATCTAAGGTGCCGATTTAAACTAAAATTGTCAATTCAACGAATATTTTTACTTTCATTGTAAAACTTCAGCCTGATTAAAAACATTTGGCCATCAGTATCTATTATTAACCACTATGAAAATAATATAAATTTTTGAAAAAATATGTACATATATCGCTGGCCTGTAGCCATATTGGATTGTTTCAAAATTTCGGCTGTCACTGACAAGTGGACAGTTTCTGAAAATAAACTTGTTTCCGAAGGGTTTACAACTATCTTATTTTAAGGTATAATTAAACGCGAAGTAAATTTTTTATTATCTCATTATTTTTTATGAATAATGAGGTTATGGGTAATAAGAAGCCCCCACTTAAATCATCTTCTTTACTTTTGATACAATCGTATATTCATAAAACTAAAATTCACAGTAATAGGGATGCAGTAATATGTCAAAAAGTAAATTACTAAATTTTCAATATCTTTGTACATTGCTTTATGTTTTGGTATTTATTACAGTTTGTATGTAAAAATGCGTCCTACATTAGAGTGTAACTAAAAATATTGTTATTTCATTATATATCAAAAATAATAGTAAAATAAAGTTTTGTTGGAAAGATTTTCATCGAAAACTGGAAAAATAATTAATTTTTTGTAATCTAAAGAGAAGACATTTTGGATTATTTTACTAATTTTATATTTTTCATGTCATCCTTTGTTCTTTAGCCGTAAACAAGATTTTCTCACGAAATTTGGGTCCCTCTTACTGAAAGCTATAGAAAATACAATCATTTTTTATGGGTCCGCCATGCCATATTGAAAATTTTGGAACATGTTATTTTTACTCCACACTGATTTATTTTTGTTTGAAAGAAGCAGGTTTCGGTCATCGTTTTACAGAAAACATTGACGGAAACAGAGATAATCATATGGATTTTTAATTTTTCCATTTTTTTCCCATGTTAATCATATGGAAAATTTCAAGGGGCGTGTGCTAGGGTTAAATCTTAACTAAGTTGGCGGAAATTTTGAGCATGTCATTTTTTCAGCCACTGGAACGAAACTCCTTCCTGGTAGCAAAACAATTTAAAAAAATTAAACCACGTGTATAAGGGTCATCCTAGTATCTATGTATACCAAAAAAATCTATCTATTTGTACTGAAAACCTTTTCCCAGATCCCGCTATTCGTACCAAAAAAATCTGGTTATTTGTATAGGAATTTTGGCACACGTAGCCATGACCTTCTAATTGTACACTTATTATTATACATATTCATAGTCCAGTTTCCAAATTGAGAAATTGAAAAAATGATGCGCCTGAAAATCTTAAACATAAAATTAAAGTTGCTAGACTTATGCTAGATTATGTTTTCGAAAAACATGTAAACAAAACTGTTTCAGACCTTCTGAAACATACTTATAATCTATTTTAATAGATCAAAATTAATTAAAAATAAGAAAAGTTAGATCCTTCTAATTTAGTTCAACTTGGCCTAAATTTTACATAAATATAACCCAGAATTGAATAAATCGCAAACTAACGATTTGGGAAAACCCACTGTATCCTTTCTTTGTATATTATTTTTTTTTATTTTTTTCATGTAACTAAGAATGCCTTTGATACCCAGGGCTAAAATTTTAATTATGTCTTATATCTGATTATGAGTCGAGTGGTGTAGGTTTAAAATGTTCTCTGCTTTTTCTCCCAACAATCTTTCATTGAGGCAGCAGTCATCCCTACTTTTATAGACTCCGTGCACGATACGCTAAAATTTCTTGTATCTCGACATCAGTGGGTGGGCTGGGTTGTGCTTATTGTGCACTGTAACAAACGTGAATCCCCCATTCGTTACTTTTTTATTTTTTATTTCTTGGGCTCTTGGATGAGCTTTGATAGTGCTTACGTAGTGTGCCAGAAATACAACACAGAAAAATCCCCAGCTTTTTCTATCGCAACTTCAAATAGTTTCATTGCAGCGTTTTAATCCGCGCAAAAATAAAATTTATCCGCCGTCAGATAAATTTGATCGATATTTTTTATCGATCGTCAGATATAAGTATAGATATCAATTGTTTTACACATTTGTCAAATTTATCTAGTGGCGGATATCCTTGCCCTTTTATAATATTGTCTACGACTTCTGTGCTAATGTAGATGATAAGTTATAAAGTCTATTTTTATCCCACGTTCTATAAAAAGATAAGGCCAAGAAAGAATTGCGCACGATTAGCTCACCATGACCTTATTTTCTTAACATCCTCGTTTTTAATGTACGCAAATAGAAATGGAAAGTGTTTGCAAATTATGTATTATATTAGATAGATCGTTAGGACTTGAGAAAATTAGGGTCTGTATTTAGATTGTGGGAAGTTTAAGTTTCATTTTTAGAGTTGTCAAGAAATGTAATTATGGGGAATAGAGTGAAGGTACCAATTACCGAGGGTGAACCATTTATTGAGGAAAAAGTTGATGTCTTCTAACGTAAAACTTTAATATGTGATTTTAGTAGAAGTAATTAAATGAGTCTAAATTAAGCTTCTAAATCATAGAAATTAGGTCTTTATGACAAAATAGTAAGAATAGAAATAATTGGTTTCTTTACTCTAGATAGATTTTAATTTTTCATTTCCTAAAGATATATTTTTAGTTGTAATGATGTAGAAGAGTAGCTATACAACATGACTGTGGAGATACTCTAAATCCTAATTTTTTTGGTACATTTTGCAAGGAATTAATTCCTCAATTTTTTGGGGGATTCTTGAACATTATTTATTGGCAGAGTCTACGTGTACCGGAAAAATCCGGCTATTTGCACCACAACTTCGGTACAAATAGTCTCTTTTCCAGTTTGATTTCTAATTAAATTCCACTGGTTGTTACAGAGCTGCGGCGAAATAATATTATTTTCAAAAAATCAATATATAGAAACCATTCAACCGAAAGCAAATTTTTTGTTTGCTATGTTTTGTGCCTGATTTTATGAATTGCCATCTTGAACATTTTTATGAGATCTTAGCAACAAATATGGAATTTTTGCACATTTTCACTGAGGTTCTGGTGAAAATTCTATAGTATCCCATATAAATTCGGTGTAATAAATTTAACATAAAATATATGATGATTTTTAGTGAAATCTTCATGATATTTCTATTATTTTTAAAATTATTTTCATCAGCGAATTCAATCTATAAAAATTACAGAAAAACTGAATTGAACTTTGATTATAATTCTATAATTCCGACTTCAGAAAATATTTTTATAAAATTTCACGGAATTTTCACAAAATTTCTAGAACAATTCATATAATATTCATGGAATTCTTGAATACATAGCATTTGAAGGAATGTATATATGTATCGAAATGCTTTGAAATCTCTAGCCATTATTCTTAGCAACTGCATGGAATTTTTCCAGAAATTTTGTGGAGTTCCCTGTTCACCGAAATTCGGTGAGCGTAGAACAAATTTTTTTCCGTGTGCCTAGATATTTCCTACATTTAAACCATTCTAACTTTGATGAGATTTGCTGATTCTTCCGCATTGACGTTCAAAGCGAAGCAAGGTTTAATAAATTCAATAAAGAAGAAGAACATGTGATAGTTACTTTCTTTTATAGAATAATCCAAGAGTGAAATTCAATCAAAGGCATTACCCGGTGTCAAATTGTCTTTGATGAATCATACTCTTCGTTTTCCATAAGGTTCAACATATTTTGTTCTCTGTTGTTTTATTGGAAACTTATTTTAAAAACCAATTTCAAATTGTGGAAACGAATATGTAGTAGAAAAAGTTATTATATATTATGTTTCGCAATTCATTATATTACTGAAGCAATAATGATATTATTAATATAAATTTATAATTAGTTTTATAACTTACGAATTAAAACTTCGTTTATGAGTAAAGTAACCATTGTACTTTTGTGCAATGTACTTTTATTCGCTTTGCACGTTTCATATTTTAAATAGCAACACGTGGTAACCTTGATTTTATAATTCGAAGTCTACGGCAATTAAAACCTAGAATAGAATCTAGTTTAAGTATAAGCTGCTATCGTAGTAAAATTTAAAGATCCATTTTCCGAAATTTCTTTCTTCAAAGAGTAAAGTCAACTCAAAATAAATTCATTATAATAAAATTAATTAATATTAATGAAATTTGATTATCAATTTGTAAAAAAAAAGTCTTAAAGATCGAAGACGTGATCTAAAATCGTACAAAATATATGGGTCTATTAATACTTATGTACATATTATGTGTGTATTTTACACATATTCGACGATTTTATATACATACATTTTACATACAAATTATATAATTTCTGAAACGTTCATAAAGTTTATACCTGTTTGCAATTATTTCTATAACTATTTAAATATAAATCCAATTTTAAAATTTATTCAACTCTTAAGATTAAATTTATATTTAAGAACGCTTTTCTTTACCCAAATTGTATAGAAGAAAATTGACATTTCCCTTCTATTTTGAAAAATCATGTCCTTTTAAATCCATACCTATTTATTGTTGAAATATTTGGCTTCAATTATAAGAGCTTGAAATTCTTTTTCATTGACGTCATATTCGAATGAAATTGCGTTCCATTATTGGTGCCAACTGTATTGTGAACGTACTCAAGACTCTATTTCTGACTATAAAGGTCTGGGACTATATTCTATAAAGCTTTCTGAAGATGAGAAATCCGAAACGCTGTAAACCTAAGCCCAAGGTACATTAAATTGCACCATTACTAGTCTAAGGGTATGCTTTAAATTTACATCAGAAGTTCATGTGCTAACACGCAACCATAATTCTGAAAGATGATCTCACATACGAACAAATAATTAAACTTTATAGTAACTATTATTTCCAAAGTTTATATATAGCTTCAAAATGACTATTCAGAATAATGAAACTTCAAGAGTTAAATTCAAGTATTTTAATTTAGTTGATCGTAAATTGATTAAATTTTTTATTCTTTTTATGGTATATACATATATTTTTTTTTTTAATTCTACAGTTATTAGGGGATTTCAAGAAGTATTTAACAAGTAAAGCGTGCCGTGCAATAGTGCATTACACGCCACTTGTCATAAGGATCAGTTTGTATCTACATTCAATTATTAGAAGACCCTTATGCCAACTGGCGCATAATGCGCTGTTGTACGAGTGCATTTGTCGTAAAGCACGCTTCAATGGGAAATATTATTACGAAATTTAAAAACTGAAGTACTAGTACCATAAATGATTGTGCTTTGGCATACTTCTCAGGGCCTAAAAAAGGACAAGTTCGTTAACCAGACTTCTTTGACCAAACGTTGCGTGTTTACTCATAAATATTTTTATGCTCCAAATGATGAATCTATTTTATATGAAAAAAATATCGATACCAGCAGGTTAGGGGACACTATGCAATAGTGTGTCACATCTAAGAGTAGGCCATTTGAATTTATTGGAATATACAACAAAAAAACTTGTTCTTAAAATTTTAGATACAATTTTTGCCACAATATTTACCACAACTAGATGAAATCCATACACTTGTGCATAAACCTTCTCAAATTAAAGGTCAAATCATCGACAACTGTAAGTTGGTGATTGTGAATTCTCTTTTGTTGAAGCTCCTTGGGCTTTAACGAATACATTCTTATCACGTACTTCGTGCTTCGCACTCTATTTGGTCAAAAGTGCGAAATTTTCTACATTATATGTTCAACATTATCATATCACATGTATATTACATTTATTTATGTGCTTCGATCTGTGATTGCTTATTTAAATATTTCAAAATAAAGTACAAAGTATATTTATCGTGATTACTTTAATATTTGTTCCTGATTTCGCATTAAATTTTATCCTCAGCTACCGTGAAAATTTTATATCAGTTTAATAAGTGTATATTATTACAATTTATAATATGTATTGATATTGTAGAAAGAGATGTATTTTCCTTGATTTGTTTTTGTAATTGAAAAAAGTGCACATCCTATAAGAAAGTCATTTTGTTATTATGCATTTAAATGCAACTTGTGTCGTTTTTTCCCTAAATTTAATTTGTTTATGTTCAATGTTATTTTTTACGATTTGAACCAAAAGTTAATTTTTTTTTAATTTTAAATGTATTTCTATAACATAAGTCTATAACAAGTTTGTAGATCTTTTTGGTTAAGCAACTTCTGTCTATTAAACTTTACGAATGAAACAAAAACTACGCGTCTGATCAAAAAGGGATTAATAACAAATTTGTAGATCTTTTTTGAATATACAATTTCAGTCTATTCATCTTTTTTCGTATCTTGTATAGTTTGACCGCAAAATGGAATTTTTTAATTTTCATTATTTTTTTGTGCGATAACAATTTGAATTTTCGATTTTTCAAGAAAATTAAAAAAAGACCTATAACAATATTGTAGCGTATTCAAGAAGAAACATTGTTCTTTTTACGACTTTTTCCATATCGGGCGTTATTTGACTCAAAATGTTCATTTACGTTCGTTTTTTGGAATATTGTAAATGCTATAACTCCGGTAATTTTTTCCTATCAAAGAAGTCATTAGAATCCGAAATGGCTGGCTAACGATCTTGACCTTCATTTTAGGACACTTGAAGAGTATACCAAAGCCCAATCCAATACATTAATTCTCTTGAAAGTTATCGTACTAACAAATTAAAAATCCACAAACTAACAGGCATACAGATATTTTGTAAAAACCTGTTTTTTTTCTGGTTCAGAGGGTCTCAAAACGTGGTCATTTGACAAAAACTCATTACGAGCATTGTAACCAAGGGCATGACTTCCTTATTAAAATGTTCCAATGGAAGTAGCGATTAACGTAGCGCCGGTTAGCTATCCCTGCTTCTATTTCTGATAGCAGACATGTACTCTGTGGAATTTTTGAAACAGTATAAAATATATATATATATATATATATATATATATGCAAATGACTTAATAAGGATGATTTTAATCAATTTAAAAATTAGTTTGATAAAATTTAAATAGGTAATTTAAATCAGAACCTATTGCATAGAGTTTGCACATCGTAGGTTGAAGTGTGTATTGTGATTGGATGGAATTTTTCTCCCAAAAGGCGAATTATGCACTGCACTGTAGTTGGAGCTTGCAAACCCTATGATATGGAGTACATACGTATATTTATTTTACTTTGATTTGTCCTCGTACAACATTGTAGGTCATGTGTCATAGTATATAATTCGTTTTCTATTTTTACATGATTACATAGCGTTGCTTCGTTTCGTGAAAAATGAAAATATGCATCAAGTGTAGTAGGATGAAAAGGCCAGATCATATATTGCGGATCGATTCAAGCATTATTGCAATTTTCACTTTGTGTCCTTTTATCATATGTGACAATTGGAGGGAGGCATTGCAAAAGACATTAAGCAACATTTGGTCAAAAATAAGATTATTACTCAAGTTTAAGGGTATACATTCTGAAGAATTTAAATACACTTTCAAATTGGTAATAATTGGTATTGCATTTTTTGTCTCTGCCCAAATCAGAAATTGTCGACGCTCCTCCGTGAGAAACAAAATCTCCTTCCATTTCTTCTGAAGTAAGTGACTTTTTTCAATCAGATTTTTTATCCATGTATTCATTAATCTAATAACTACATGAAACATTCTCTTGGAATTCTTGTTTAACTTTCAAATTGGATTTGTAATCCCGGCCTAAGCCCGGAAATGAAATTTCAACCCAAGCGCAAAATAAAGCTTGCTTCTCATTTTTATCCTTGCTTCAACATTAAAATATTTGAGAAACTGTCTTCCAAAATTTTCTTGAATTGAAATTTAGATTTTATGGAACCTTTTTTGATTCTCTTGAAAAACTTCAAGATTCAGAATAGTCCCTTTTTGCTGCGCCACCATCTAATTTAAGAAGAGTCACTTCTATTATTTGAAACCAATTACCTTTAATGGTTTTTTGAACCCTTTCAAATATAAAAATATTCTTTATCTAAATAAACTTGAAATCTCATCTTCGAATCCTATATTTCTGTAAGGAATGAATTTAAAAATCAGGTATGCGTCAGAATTTAAAGTAATGTATCTCTCGAATGAGAAATGCAAGCGTTTCCGTATTATTCGCACATACGAGTAAAATTCGCAAGCATGACTGATTTTCCTAGCACCTCCATATCGACATGTGACGTCAATGCCATGGTATAATTTTAAGCAAATTGTTACCATAATTTTCTAGATTGTACATCCTTTGAATAAGGACTGCACGCGATATTACATTTTGGTGTGTAATTTAAACTTTGATCTTTAACAATCGGCAATTCGCTTCGAGAATTGCCTGCTGGACCGTTACAGATTCCTAATTCATGCAACAGTGATACGTTAAATTCATTCTCTGACTTGATTGAGGCAAGTCGTAATTACTCGTGATTTTCATTTGTTCATATCTGAACAATTGGCTTTCATCAAATTTGAAATTTTACTTTATTTAACCAATTCCTTGGTGAGGTGTTTTACTCTAATTTACATTTGTCATTTCTACAGAAATTTTTTTTTGTATTTATGCAGTAACTTATTTTCTCTAAAATTATTGTGTTTAAACAAGGAACATGTGAATTCTGATAAAAACTGTATTTAATTGAAATTGTTCAGTTCCTGATGATTCCATATTTGTAATTGTTATAAATTCAGTTCGAAATTGTACAACAGTATTTATCGCTTCAATTTTTAATGCTTACAATCTACAGTATTCAAATTTCTTAAATTTCAGAATTCATAGTTATCTACCCCTCACGGTTGGAAAGTTATTACGGTACCTTATTCTTATTCTATTTCCGGTTTTCCAAACCAGAAAAGTTCTTTCTCATGTGTCTTTATAGTTTTCGCTCTGACCATTCTTGAAAATCCCTCAACAACTCTGATAAATCTTATTCCTGCTGCTTCTATTCTTGGTACTTGTCCAGATCTTTCTACCAGTATGGCGAGTGCTGAAGTTTTATGAACTACGTGCTACGATCTTTTCCTCGCATTTCCACTCAAGGTTTTTCACTCGACCTCGGACACTGCTTGGATTGTTCTTCAGTTTATTTCAATCGTCGTTCTTGTATTGAAGAATTTAAAATATGTCTGATTTAGCATGACGATTCCTATTAGAGAGCGTTTAATAATTTTCGCCTCCCATTTTTGGATTCTCAAATATTCCGGATTCAAATTACTGAAATTAATAAGAAGTTTAATGTTAGGAATAATAAAATAATAATTAAACTTTGTCTTTGACTCCTAATCGAGATTCAAAGTTTAATTCTTATTCATCCTTTTTATCCCTGGCGAGAAAAAAAGTTTGTTTTGGTTTAAACGATTCAGTCAGGAATAAGTACTGAAAAAAGCTTACTGCCTTTCAGGGATCGCGACATGATTTTCGTTTTAAGCCTCGGTTTTTTTTATGAGCCCCTGAACCAGTTTAAACCCATTATGAATAAATTTTTATTCTGGCCTGTAGGGATTTCTAGTGTGCGGTGTATACGCCGAAAGCATCGGAAGATTAAGTGGATGCAGTTCACAAACACAGTTCACTAAGGCAATGGAGCGGTTGTTAGAAGGATCTGTGACATTCCCTTTCTTGTGTATCATTCCGAAAAATGTTTGCGACCACAATATTACGAGCTTTTCTTCATCAATTACACAGGCCGACAAAATTTAGACCCAAAGACCGGACTATATGACCCCGAAGGATTTTGGTATCCTAAAACCGAATAGGTTATCCAAATTTTTCCTATACGTCAGGTTTTTGAGATATCTTAACTTGAAAGTGAAAAAATTGCTATTTTCAGCCATATTTGAGGCAATATAACACGAGCAGCAATTTTTTTCTATAAAACTGGTAACGCCATCGTTTAATGCTTCTTTTTGTCTTCTATTTCTATTTTTGATAATCTCGAACCGATTTTTTTTCTCCTAGATATGACACACTAAGCATTCAGTTTCTCATCGCCTTCCATTGTTTCACAATCCGTTGTGGAATTGAAAATGATTAATATGTGATATCTCGGAGGAAAAAAATCGTGTCATATTGCTTCAAATATGGCTAAAAACCTGACGTAAAGGAAAAATTTAGATACGGATTCGGTTTTAGGATACCAAAATTCTTCGGGGTCCTTCTAAGTTGCGATCCGCAGTTTCAGGATGAAGGGGTAGATTGGGGATGCGCATGGCATTACTTAGATCTCTAGATGACTAAATGCCACATTTCTTCGCTGTGACGTCACCAATCGAGTAAAGACCAACTTAGATTCTTCTGAACGAACGTGTAAGTCGCAAGTTTCGGCGCGGGTATATAAGTGAGAAATGTAGTATTTTTTGTGAGTCTGGGGTGAAGTCTCTTATTTTTCCGTTGTTATTTTAACTTTTTGTTCTTTTATTTCTCGAGGTGATAAAGTAAACAATTAAAATATTCTGGTTGCTGTGCACCACGTTTAGAAAATTTCCCCTGAAATACCCTTGGGCGAATATAAATATTATTAGATCCAGCCCTCCTTTTAGGAGATTTAGCATTATCTGAATCTCAGTAGACGCTAGAGATGAGGCAGATTCATTTTTCAAGAACAGAATGAAAATACTGAAAAGATTTGCATAATATCGGAGTATAAAAAATTGTATGTTTCCTTTAAGATAAAAATTATATAGACCTATATTATCCCCGAACGCATCCGTAATCCTTTTATTTCACTCAAACAAATTATCTGCTCCAATTTATCATATATTCCATATACCGAGATATTTAATTAAAGGACCAAATATTTTGTTGTCCATACAATAAGCATTTTTTATTGTTGAAGCTACAAAAACTTTGTTCGTTTAACCAAATCGTTTTTGGAGTGTAGACCTCTGACACTTATTACATTGGTGACATTTGTGGTATTTGTGAAGAAAAAGTAGTTGAAACATTTACATTTTCTAGAATATTTTGGAAACCATGCCTAGTACATCCAATACAGTTCGTAAAGTTTCCTAAAAATAAAGAAATTTTTAAAATAGTAGTTTTGTTTTCAGAAAGATGGGTTTTTGCAAGAAAAGAAATAAGCTTAAATTTTTAGATTTTTTTCATGGTTAGACTATTGTAGTTTCCAAAATATTAACAGTATAGTTGCTGGTCAAGGAAAACCTGGAAATCAGGAAAAATTCCAGGAATTTTATTGGTCACGAAGATTCAAAGAAAGTCAGGGTTTCCAAAGGAAATTTTGGAAAAATCAGGTATTTAGAATTTTAGGATAGAATAGTTTTATTCCGTTAATAAAAAATTTTCTATTAAAAATGTATTTTTATTTCTTTGTTTGTTTGTTTGAAAATTCAACTTTTTTGCTGAAAACTTGTATTTTTGGTTGGAAAATTTCAACTATTGTAGCGAAAAATTAACTTTTTGTCAAAAATTTATATTTTTTTGTTGAAAATTAAAACGAAATCCTTCTTGGTTGAAAATTCAACTATTTTCTTGAAAATTCTTCTTCTTTTTTAATTCATTTGTTTTAACAGAAATGCAATCTTTTTTGGATAAAAATGCAACTGTTCGGTTGAAAATTAATCTTCTTTGGTTGATGATTAAAATATTCTGTTTGGAATTCGTCTTTTTTCGTAGAATTCGACTGTTTTTTATTAAAAATTCAAATGTGAAGATCATCATTTTAGTTCAAAATTCATCTCTTTGGTTGAAAGTTTAACTATTTCATTGAAATTTAATATTTTCCAATTGAAAATGTAACTAGTTGGCTAAAATTTAAATGAACTAATTAAGAGTTTATTTTTTGGTTAAGGGTTGATGTCTTTGGTTGAAAATTGAACAACTGTATTTAAAATTCACCAAAAAAAAATTTCAACTGACAATGGAACTTTTCCATTTTTTGTTGAAAATTAATATTTTTTGGTTGAAAAATCAACTATTACCCTTTTTTTGTTTATTCATCTTTTCACGTTAAAAATTCATCTATTTGGTTAAAAACTCGACTATTCTGTTGAAAATTGAATTATTTCATTGAAAATTGAACTCTTTGATTGAAATATGAACTACATATTACGTTCTTACGTTGAGGGTTCATGTTTTGGTTGAAAATTCAACAGTTTTCTAAAAAAAATGTCCTTCAACTTAAAAAATGTTCTACTTCCTTGAAAATGTAAGTATTTTTTTTTTTCAAGTTCAATCCTCTTTGATTAAGAATTCAGCCATTTCATAGAAAATTCACCTCTTTAAGTTGACATATTAATTTAACTATTTGGTTGATCATGTTTTTGGTTGAAATTTAATTTGTTTAAAATTAATTTAATTTAAAAATTAATTTAAAAAATTTAATTAATTTAATTAATTAAATTTGTTTGAAAATTTGACTATTTGGTTGAGAATTCATCTTTATTGGTAGAAAATTCAAGTATTTGGTTAAGTAATTAACTATTTTGTTCAAAATTAGATTATTTTGTGGATTATTCCAGTATTTTATTAGAAATTGATCTTTTTGGTCGAAAATTCAGCTGTTTTGTTGAACATTCGTCCAGTTCGTCCTATCGGTTGAATTTTAATCTTTATCGTTTTAGGATTCTATTATTTGGTTGAAAATGCATATTCATAGGTTGTATTCAGAGAAATGGAAAAATCAGACAGGGAAAATTCATGGAATTTTGAAAACGACGTTTTTCAACCACTCTGATAAGTTCAACAGTTTCGTGCAAAGGAATTATAAAATCGCTGAATTCTGTGCCAATTATATGCATGTAAGAGCACTGATTCGTGGAAAGAGGAGATATATATTATATACTTATAGTTATGTAGATATCAAGCGTTGCAGTTTACCTCCTGAGATATTCAGGAACCGACTACCTAAGCTCTGTGCTGTATCTGATAGGCTGCTTGATATTCCTCTCATGTCTGTATTCTCCGGTGATTGCGACTTCCCTCTCACTCGTCTCCTTCAGCGACAATTGATACCTTCTCATCCCTCTTGCACTTTAAAATGGAAATCCACCAATGCGGTTTGGTTGCTCAGCGTTGTAAATTTCCCTCCCGATGGAGTTTACGAGGGGCTACTCACTGCGAAGTCTGGAAATCTTAAAACTGTGAATGCGGCAATCTGTATTGAGTTCTTATAGAGATTTCCAAGATTTCTTTGAGATTGTCGGGAGTTCCGAGATTTCCGACCTTGCTCGCGATCAGAACACTTAGCCAAAGATTTCCAAGATTTCTACACGCATGCCCACTGTTGTATCATTTTTAAATTTTATGAGTGCCGTCCTCATAGCCACATCCATAAATTCCTTTATCTGTATCCCAAATGTATTTTTTATTGTTCATTAAAAAAGTTTTGCAGCCTTTAAGTTTCAAAAATCTGCAAACCTTAGTACCAAAAGCTTCCAATTCTTGCAAATTTGGAATTCTGAAAATGAAAGTTTTCAAATTTCGAAGGTGTCTTAGCATACCGAACATATTTGGTCTTCTTGTGTCATACTATATGTGACCGGCTCCGAAGAAAGGGGTCTAGTGCCAAAAATAAAGTTTTTGAAAAAAATACGCGATTGAAGTTTGACAACACTTTTCCCTTGTCCGAGGCTTGATCAGCACAAGTTTAAGTCAACAAATTGTACTTGAAGGATTTTTTGGGTCGCTGTATCTGATTCTGAAGGTAAAATTGCCAGCTTCAAAGAAGCTGACCCAAAATTGCGGACCAAAGATTCAAAACATGTACAATCCTCTGACTTTTTTGGCAAGATGCTGACTATGGAGCTTCAGCTTAAAATGGCGAAAAAGGCCCCTTGCTTATAAATATCCAGCATACTTTTTCGAAAAGTTTGTCAATAACTTATCAAACAAGGTTCTATAAAAAATACAGTATTTATGAAAAAAATATCCTGTAAAATATGGCTTGTCACGCAACTGTTCCAAGCTACAAATTTCTGAGGAAAACTTGTTAAATAATGTTAACACTATTTATAAATATTGGATATTTACAGTAGATTTGATACTTTCACGATGATTCATTATAATAAATTCAAACTTAAAATTTAGAATTGAAAATTTAAAGATTTTTCGGGTTTCAATCGTGTGCGAAACTATGAATGTTGCCGACGTTTCGTGAACATTGCAGTTCACTTCTTCAGGGCTGACCTGAAACTGAAGTTTCAGGATATGTTGTTCTTATATATGTATTCTCTACGATGCCTGTGATTGGCCAGAGTGCCCCATGGTGGGGACTGCTCGAACTTGATTGGCCAATCAAGTCTTTTTTGAAAAACCCGGGAGGACGGAAAGCCAAATCGGATTGGTATTATATCCATTGTCCCTATTGATGTTATTAGGGTGTTTCAAGATTTCGATTGCTTTTCTATGTTTTCTTGGAAATTTATTGTACGTTTTGGCAATGACGGTTGTTTTGTCAAATAAAATACTATGTCCTGTTTCGATATGATGCTC
>CAKNXH010067876.1:0-17498 GCA_932178445.1 Andricus quercusramuli
TGTTTTTGAATAGAGTTCAATGCACCCTTTTTTGGAAAAAAATAAATATGTCGAACATGAAAGTTTTACAATTTGAGTCTAAGAAGCGTGCGTGAATTGGAATCAATAATCACATATATATTTTCAATTAGGACTAATAAACTCTTATATATCACGTTTACTGAATATTTAGCTTCATTTGCAGTAAAATTGAGAAAAACATTTCTTAGAGAGGAAATATAATCTAACTAATTTTTCTGCTACGATTCCTTTTACACTATGCATATTCTGTATGCTTTTTCGGGAAATCAAACATAATTTCCCGTAGTTTTCATTATTGAATAATTTTCATCTATCACTTTTAGACTCAAGACACATGATTTAAAAACTACAATGGAATAACTGAAATAATATGAAACTTTTGAACCGCTTTCTCTAGTAAAATTTATCGAGATTTTTTGTTTCTTTTTTTGATACTCAGATCCGTTTCCAACAATGAGTTACGGGGCAGGATATTGCTGGTATTTTTCTTTGCGTGAGGGAGTTCTGATTAATTGTATTCTTTAATTTGATAAAGTTTTGGTCGTTTCACGTGCTTGAACAGATTTTCAGGATTTTCCTTAGGCCGAACCAATTTTTATTGTAAGATATGTTTAACCTCTAATATTAGCGGACATTTTAAAATTACGCAGATCCCTTTTTGACAATCATCATACATTGTAATAAATTTCAAGACCAATCTAGAGGGCATATAATAGAACCTTCTTGTGCATTCAGTTTTAATTGTGACCGGAAAACTGCTTAGGTCAGTTTTTGATAAATGGCTTCAATTCCAAAATCACGAAAAAATGTTTTTTCATGAAAGCAAAATAATAACATGTTTGTTCAATTAAATCTGAAGAAGTTTCAGATTCGACATATTCTCCATTTTCCATTAAAATTTACATTTAACTGAATCCAAAAAACATATTTTTTCGATATTTTCAGAAAATTCTTAGTTAAACAAAAAAAATAATGTTTGATTTATAATTTTGTATTACTGTACACTAGCAAAAACTGTAAATAGAGAAAATTTGGCATACTTTTTGAATCAACTGGAACATTTTTTTCCAATTTTCAAATGCAAAAACCGAATAGAAGACATTAACCGATTCTAAATTTTTTTTACACTTTTTTCAAATGCTAACCCACACATTTTTTATAAGACGCAAGCGATACAATAATTTTAGCATTTTCACTCAGCCCTAACAGGCTGCAGTTCAATTTAATGGCATCAAAAGGTTAATTCGATATCTTCAGTCTTGGAACAAATGACCTATAACATCTATACTGTTAACGCTATAAATAACTGATAACGTGTATCGTAATATTATATGCCTTACAAGGAGGTACCTATATGTTGAAATATGTAGTAAGTGCAGAAAATCGAAAAATAAGATTTTTGTATTACTGAAATCGTTGAAGAGAGATTTATCGATCTGTCGAAATCTTTTGTTTAAATTGTTAATATTCTTTAAATTAATTGATACATCATTAGCTTGAAATACAGCAACTACCAGACTCGAAAGAAGACAGCATTTACCACTTGCTCCCGCCATCGAGTTCTACGGAAAAAGGCAGCAACTTCCACCAAAACCCATTATAATTTTACTTTGCTTTTTCTTTTTAAATATTAATAAACATTTTTTGTTAACTATTTTATCAGAAATTGATATATCGTACCAATATTACCCAATAAGAGTGGAAAAACTATTAAAATATTAAATAAACAGAGGGAAAAATCAAATTTAAACATTTTTTCAACGTTTTTTTTTGTCGAAATTCCCCGTTCACTGATTTTGTAGTTACTGTATTTTTCCATAGAAAGACAGTATAGTAACCACGCCTTATGCTAGGGAGCAAGGTCCTTGCTTATATGGGATTTTCCGTCTGATTCCGGTAGTCTGATATTTCACGAAAATTTGAGAAAAAAAGCACACAAATTCACGAAAACTTTTCTCAGAAACATCAATTTTCATATTTAACAAACAAAAGAAAAAAATGTCTAAAAGCATATTTTTAAATAATAAATTATACATTTTAAACCTCAACAAATGTGATGCCTATGAGGTATTCAATTCATGATATTATATTTTTCAGATAACATTTACCAATATTTGAAATTTTTATTTACGATTATATACATCAACTTTTCAAACGAAAATTAAACAAATTTTGTTGTGAACCCAAAATATTACTAAGATTTTATCAAGTTAAGGAACTAATAAACATAAAATTTGTACTATGCTAATGAGGTTCATTATGCAAAACTAATCTAAGGTGGCAGCACCGAGCTGAGTACTAGACCCTCTGTCGATGAGATATGAATTTTAAGAAAAGAAATTTTGTTAATAAGTATAAAGTGCCATTTATACCTTGTAAAGATAACAAAATATATTTTTCAAACTTTCTTATCAATATTTATCACATAGCATTCGTAAAAGGTTGATAAATCCTTTTCTTTGCACCTACGATTAGTTTTGCATAATGAACCTCATTGAATAAACGTGGAATTTATTTTTATTATATGATTTTGTTGAAAATTCAACAATCTTGTTCAAATGTCATCCCTTTTGGTTGAAAATTCAACTGATTGGTTGAAGGTTGAACGACTTTGGTAATTCATAAGAAAAAGTAAGATTTTACTAAACCCTCGCTCTCTCCAAACCATCTTGCGTCGTTTTTTAATGACCCCGAAATAAATTCATGAGAAAAATGTAGTCAGAAAAAATTACATAAAATAGGGGGGTTCAAATCTTATGGACCCTAACAAAGGGGGTTTGTGGTTCAGTATTTCAGGAAAAATGGTACGTGGTTTATGAACGGCCCTATTAAAAAAAAAAAAGGTTTTTGTACACATTTTATTATACCCCGCAATAAACGAAATTATGTAACTGTGTTCCGCGGAAAAAATATAAAAAATAGATATTTTTCTGATACATAGAAAAACTTTATTAAGTATGACGGGACCAAGAATCCGAAAGCATACTTTTAAACAACACAGCGCACGAACTTGAAATTCTACGGATACCTCTAATAGGGCTTAATTAAAGGTTGAAGCTTAACAAATGTTTCCGCCGGCTAGGCAACAGGTTTTTGCTTCGTAATTAAAGTGAGAAATCTATTTTTAATTACCGTCCAAAGTAGTAAAAACGCTCATCCCAACCTTCAAATGAAAAGTATCTCATTTCACTCACTCACTATCAAGTGCTTGCATTTTTTTATCGAATTCCATTTGCCTTAATTCAGCACTATAATACCTTGTGAGTGGATTTTCTTATTTTTCTTAAATTAAAAATTTTATTTCTATAAAATCTTTTTTGTCTCTTCTAGAATTATAATTATTGTATTGTTTAACGTAACATCCCTTTTTTACATAGTTCTGAAACTATTTCATGAACATAATTATTCTAATCCTTTGCAAATCGTCTTATCTTGTTTTTTTTTTCAGTTTATATACTCAGCTTGTCATAGTCCATAAGTCAATTCCGTCATAAAATAAATATTGTTTTTATCGAGGCAAAAGTACATTCACGTTATAAGATAATTTTTTGGTATAAAAATACAATTTTAGGTATTAAGAGACTTAATATTCATTTTCGCTCGGAAGTACAACGTAAATTATTCCGCGATGAAATTTGCGGTCGTCTCCTGCTTACTAGCATTCTGTGCCGTCCAAGTAAGTCACCTTTCAAATTTGTTGAAAAATTCACATGTTAATTCTTCTATATAATAGAAAATAGGTTTAATATCGAATAAAAAATGAATGTAAAATAAAATACAAAATTAATGTAATATATAATGAAAAAAAGGATGTAATATATATAGAATAAAAAAACCTATATGCCACCGCCCAATCTGAGTTTTCCATATACATGACGACCAGCGTTACTCTCTGACTGTAATGGTTTATTATATAGAGGGATACATTAAAAATTGAACTGTAACATTGAAAATGCTTTTACAGCTAGTCCTTACAGATCTGTTGAAGGATTGCTGGAAGCAAATACGGGACTTTAAGGCAAAAAAAGAGAAAGAAGTTCAGGTGAGTTGTGAATAATAAGTCATAACTCTTTGAAATACATGCAGAATTAAACTGCAGCATTTAAGTTTCAGTATTTAAAAAATGGGACAACTTTTATATTAATCTTTCTGTCTCTTATGTAGAAAAGCATTGCTGAATACGGGCAGCAGAAGACTTAAGTTTGTCAAGACAATTTTGATGTCCAAGTCAAGGAAAATGTTGAAACGGTCTGTTTTCCCGAATTGGATAAATGTGTTGAAAACAGGAACGTCAAGGTAAATAGAAAATATTACTTCATCAAATATTTTACATATGGAAAATTTACCTGCTGGCGATTAAGTTTCATATTTTATATTTTAACAATACTAATAAATTTAAAGTAAAATCTATATTTATATTCTCTCAAATATTTTTATCATCGATTCATATATTCCAAAAATATTCTAGAAATATTTTAGAAATTATAATGCATTCGTGCAGAACCGCATGGGGCAAGCATACAGCATACATATATAAGGACACGTCTTTCTTGTTCACTTGAGTTTTTATTTTGTTAAAACAGTGCAATTTGATTAATTTCTTAATTTAGAATGTATCTGACAGGTATTTATAGGCCTAGCTAAAATAGAATTGATGAAATTGCATTATTTTAACAAAATTAAAACTCAAAGGGGCCAGACAGGCGTGTTCTTATTTTGAACTATTTCGCAAAATGTCAGCACATTATATTAATTTATCTAATTATAAAGCCGCCGAATATAATAAAATGTAATAAATGGTCACGTGACAGACTGTCATATGTCCTTATGAATTTCTATTAAGTTGTAGAAAATCTACACTTTATGTTGCGTTGAAAATATATATATAGAGAGAGAAAACGGAATACATTAATATTGAAATGTAACGGCCAAACTGTGGATCCTACCAAAAAATGACTAAGATTTTCACTATATGTACAAAAGTTAAGGTATCTAAATTTTTTGGACACATATTAGATGGGTCCAAATTCATATAAATCTAATATCTTTTATCATTAATTATGAAAATGTAAACAAATCCTATACAACTGGATTAGTTTCTTCAGGTTGATAAAAAATTATATAAATATTCTTCTTCTATTTGCTTACAGTCTGCCAAACAAAGCTGTGTAACAAAAACTAAAATTTGTAAAAGCGATGTGCAAGATATTGTGGATACTGCCCAGGGTTGCATCGAAGAACAATTAATCGAGTGATTTTGTTTCAGGTATAAGTCAATAAGCAATTCGAAAAATTGAAATGCATAAATACCTTCCAATCCCAAGCAATTACAAGTTTTTGTCCACAGTACACTTTATAATAAGTGAATGAAATGTATCAGAGGAGAAAAATCTTTCTCTTGAAAAATTATATATGAAATTAGTTTTTTATCAACTTCTCCAATACTTTCCATTTTTTCCGAATTTTTCAGAATGTTTTATGAAATATTCATGCTAAGAAACATATTTGGCTCAGAGGGTAAAAAAAGAAGGCAGATTTCAAATAAATTAAGGCGAACATATTCGCATGTGAAATTATGTACTTCAATCTAAAACAATATTTTTTGTAGCTTTGCAAATATTTGATAATAAGGTTTGTCTTTATTTCAGAAAATTCACTGGTTTTGTATTACAGACGAAATATTTAGACCATATTTTCTGGACAAATAAGAGTTCATATTTTTTAAATTACGCTTTGGAATGATTCTGCAGGATGACATTTTGATTTATCATAGCATGTACAATTTTGTTTTTTAAACTTCACTTTAAATTTCCAGCAATTTCGTGTAACGTTCAATGGTTTAAGACAATCCTCGAAATAATTAAAAGTTTCATAGAATAACTCACAGACTCTTTTCATTGTTTAGAGAATTGTCCTGAATCTTGTAATAAACGTTGTACAAAATGTTTAGAAGTATGTGACCTACTGACCTATCCTGAAGTCCTGGACAGACAAGTAAAGTTTGGTCAACCATTTTTCCCCGCGTTTGTATCATAAAAATAAAACGAAAAATCACAAAAGTATGTTGTTTCCTTTCGGTTGAGTTCCGGATTCTTGTATTAATAAAAATGCTATAATCAACTAAAAAATGTTACAAATGCAATAGAATTCTTGAAACTGTAATACAAACTCACATACGAAATTGAACATTTCCAGGAGAAAGAAACTCTCCCAGACAAAGTAAATGGACTGTATCTAAGTTCTAAGCAAGAAAAAGAAGAATCCCTCGAGGATGCTCAAGTGGTTTCAAATATCGATTTGGCACGAAGTCAGATACGCAATTCGTGAAAAGCTTGCAGAAGCAAAAACTAGCAAAAACTAACCGAGTTTCCCCTAACCCCTTAGCCTTTACATTTTTACTTGAGGATACCGTTTAACAAAAGGATGATATGCCCTTTCCCATTTCGCTATTTTTAGCTATCTGCCCTTTTAATCTCAAAGCAGTAAGTTTCTACTAATAGCATATAGTGCGAAGTCATTTATATTCATTGTTCTAGTAAGTATGATTTCTATTAATCTTTAGTAGAAAATTCCTAATTTACTTATTAAAGGGTGGCCGCAAAACTTAATAACTATTTATTTTCTTTTGAAAATATTATTTGAAAAACAAACTTTTAATCTTGTAACATTTTTAATATAGAATCTTTTATGAAAAGAATTTAATATAAAATTTAAATTTGGAAATTTTTAATTTATTATTCTCAGGGCTGCCACAATCTAATTTACTTGAAAAAAGTGTCACATTTAAAACGAAAAAGTGACCAAATGTGACTAATTTCTAGGCCAATTCAAACGATGTCAGGATATATTTCAAGACTTGAAAACAATTGAAGTTGAATTGAAATAATTCGGAAAAAATCCATTGATTTCAGTTACATTTCGGTGAATTTAGAGGAATTTGAGGGAAATCAGAAGAATCCGATGAAGTTCATAGAAATTCATGATGAATTCCTACAAAATTCAAGTGATTTGAAAATAAATTTGAACTGAGAACAATTGAGTGAATGTAGAAGAATTTCAAAAGAATCAAAAATAATTCAGGATTTAATAAAAATTCAGGGTGAATTCCAACAGAATTTAAATGAATTGCACAAAATGTCCTGAAATCTATTCAAATCTTTAAAATCTTAGGAAATCTCTTACTGCTTATGAATAAATTCTTTGAAATCCATTGAAATATTATAAAATTCTTTTACATTCTATGAAATATGATGATATTTCCTGAAATTCTAGAAAATGTATTGGAATACGTGTAGCGCTTATGAAATCCTTTGAAATCATTTAGATGTTCGAAAATTTTATAAAATCACTTAGAAAGTTTTAAAATATTTTAAAACCTTCTAGGTTCTACAAAATCATTTTATATCTTCAGAAAATCTAGGAAGTTCTTCAAAACCGCAGAAACCTTTTTTTTAATTCTGTAAAATCATTCAAATCCTTGGAAATCTCTTAAAAATGCCTTGAAATATTTTCGAATGCCCTCAAATATTTTTAATCTTTCGAAATCTTCCGAAATCCTTTAAAACTTTTCAAAGCTCTATTAAAAATTCCTTGGAATATTTAAGAAATCCTAAATCCTGGAAAATTGATTAAAATACCTGGAGAGCTTTTAAAGCTTTTTAAAACCTTACAGGTTAAACAAAATCATTCCACATCTTCAGAATTTCTAGGAGATTATCTACTACCACATACAAATTTTTTAAATCCCTTCAAATCATTCAAATCCTTGGAAATTCCTCAAATATTTTCAAATTTCTTGGAGATGCCTTGAAATCTTATAAAATACACTGGAACTTGGATTTAATACCGGGTTCGGGTACAGCTTGCAGTAGGCTTGAAACTAATTCCAGACCGTCCGAACGTAAACATTTCAGGGTCGAATGAAACTTTGCTGTTCAATTTGGACGCATGCCGTAACCTAAGGCAACTAACGTGCTGATAGTGCGGCTCTTGAGCTGTTTCTCACGGTTGACTAAGCAGCGCCTCTCGCGCTCCCCACAATACGAAACAACAGCTGCATCAATTCTCGGAACGCAGTAAATCCGGACTGATCAAATCCAAGTTCCTATGTACCCTGAAATATTTCGAATCCTTTGAAATCTTTTAAAATTCCTTGAAACTATTTAAAGCTCTTGAAAATTCCTTGGAATTTGTTTAAATACTCTAAAACCTTTAAAATATTTTGAAATTCCTTCAAAATATTGAAATCTGTTAAAAAGTTTTGGAAACTTTTCAGGCACACTAAAATATTTCAAAAGAATGAAAGAAAATTCAAAAATAGGTACATGCCTGTATTCAATAACGTTCAACCCATGGGTTAATTTATTGAACTAAAAGTGGCTAAAGTGATCTTTTTATTTTTAAGAAGTGATCCTTATGACTTTATCTTTAAAAAGTGACGTACCAGTGATTTAAGGGAAAAAAGTAAATGAAGCGACTACGTGGCCGCCCTGATGATTCTTCCTTCTTATAGAAATTCCACACCTTTTGAATTTTACTTTTCAAAGTCCCTGACTTTCCCTGATCAACAAAAGTCCCTGACTTTTCCCGGATTTCCAGGTTTCCCTGAGCTGCGGCTACCCTGGTAGTCATTTTCCGCAATAAATTGCATAGCTATTTTTTAATAACAATATTAGTAGGAACTATATTTACTAATGACGCCGCAAAGATCGGCGAATCTCGACTTTAGAAAGCATAAACCCCGCAGGGAAATATCCCAGCAGATTCTGAACAGCAGAACTGTTGTAAATCATTTTTGTTCAGAGCTGTTGAATGGAATTTCAAGAAAAATTCTATAGTTAGGTCCACTGCTCAGAAAATTGTACTTTGACGTGATCCCAGAGGATACGGTGGAAACAATTTTAAAAATTATCAAAAAAAAAATCTAAATAATCGAGACGCCATAGCCATTCCTATCGGATCTTCCCAATTAGCAAAAACATTCATATCCTCTGGCTTTGACGTTAGAAAAATGATTGAAGAAAAAATGGCAACTTAATGAATAAATGATCAGTTTAAAGTTCAGTGTTGCACATGAATGAGCCTGAAACCAATAACTCAGAAAATGTTGTATGGCTTGCAGACCTAGTCTCATAAAAAGTAACAGAGTTTGACATCTTTTAATGACAATGAACATGAGAGCATTGATTTTTATTGAAGAGAATAATAGGAAAAATCTGAAAAAATTCACAAAGATACTTCAAACATTTCTCAACGAACCGCAGTTGGAAAATGTTCAAAATGTAATAAGTTGTTTTTACATTCTCATCTAAGCGGGCATATTTTTTCGGTAACATTATAGGGAGCGTCCATTAATTAAGTAAGGGTCATATGATTAATTTTCCTCCGCCTTCTCCCAAAAAAAGCATTACGTAATTAATAGACGCTCCCTTAAAGCAATTGGTATAAATGACTTCGCACTATAAACCTATCTTCAAAATTTTCACCCCATAGACTCTACGGGGCCACAATTTTGAAGATAGGTATATAGTGCGAAGTCATTTATATACCAATTGCTTTAAGCCTTTAAGGGAGCGTCTATCAATTATCTAATGCTTTTTTAGGAGGGGGTGTACAGTTTTAGGGTGGCATTTCACGGGCAGTCTATCCCTCACATTCACGGTCGTCGACCTCAACGACTTGGTACTTAGGAAACTAGATTGCTATACAAGATATATACGAATAATATCGTTGGATACAGACTATATAAATTGTGGATAGAACATCCTTAGATATTTTCTTTGACAATTTCCGTGTATCTCAATGATGAAATTCTTCCCAATTTGCCACTGCTTTTTGGCTATAAAACCAGATAAAACTTGTGTTCTAAAGAGGTATTAATATTAAAAGAGAAGAGATATTAATATTAATAACTCTTTCTATAAATGTTCAGTGCTTGGAGAAATTCTCACGAGCATGAGAATATGCTAGAGAATATGCTCCACCTTTATGTGCTTTGAGAATTTAATCAGCATTTATGAGCATTTTGAATTAGGATTTAAAAAATCGCATCGTAAAAATTTTCAAAGAAAGAAATGAATTTGTAACTGGAATGATGAATCTTCAATCAAAAATATGAATATCAACCAACTAGTTAGGTGAATTTTCAACCCAAAAGATTAATTTTCTGCGATAGAAAAGACACATTTTCAACGACGATGTACGTGCATTTTTTAACGAAAAATAGAAGGATTCAATTTACAGTTCAAGCAACCAATTTTCAACCGAAAAAATGAATTCTCAATAAAATAATTAATTGTACATCCAAAAGATGAATTTTCTACCAAAAAAGATACAGTTTCAATAAAATATATCAATTTTCAACTAAAAAAGATCATTTTTCAAACCAAGAATATAATAGTTCAATTTGCTGTTAGAAAAGTAAATTTTAATCAAAAAACCAGTTTGGAGCCAAATTAATTAATTTTCTTCTACAAATGTACATTTTAAAGCAAAAATGGTACAGTTACATCGTCAATTGACAAAATTAATTTTCAACTAAAAAGAAACGAATTTTTAACCGAAAATATGAACTTGTGATCAAATAGTGGGATTTTCAAGACAATACATGAATTTTTAAATTTTATTTTATTTATTTTTTTAATAAATTTTTATTTTAAATAAATTTCCAACTAAATAGTTTTTTTTCAGCCAAAGAAATGTTCTCCTAACAAAAAATAGAATAGTTTAATTTCTACAAAACAGATAATTTTTTAACTGAAATGACGAACCTTCAACTAAAAAAAAAATAATTTTTAACCAAATTCATGAATGTTCAACCAAAAAAGTAATGAATTTTCAACAAAATAGTTACATTTTCAACCAAAGAAATAGATTTTCAACCAAAAAAGACAAAGTTTAAACTAATAAGAGAACTCTTCTGCCAAAAAAAGACTGATTTTCAACAAAGAGTTGAATTTTCACCTAAGACAGATAAATTTTCAAATAAAAATAGAATAGTTAAATTTTTAGTAAAAAAAATTTATTTTCAAGAAAATTAAAATAAATTTTCAACGAAATAGTATCATTTTCAACGAAGAACGATAAATTTCTATCAAGAAAAATAAATGTTCAACAAAAAGTGGAACAGTTGTATTTTTAGTTAGAAAATTACATAATTCTGAATGAGAAAAAACTAATTTTTAATCGAAAACATACATTTTCAACTAATAAGATGAATTTTCTATACAAATAGATAAATCTATAACAAATTACATGAATTTTCAACCGACTATTTGATTTTTTAAAGGAGTTTTCAACCAAAAAGTTGAATTATTCACCAAGAAGATTATATATTCTCTCACAAAATTAAAATTTTCAATCAAATACAATAGAATGAAAAAAAAAATGATTTTCAACGAAAAAGATCAATTTTTAACCAATAAAATTAATTTTCTATCAAAATAGATGAATTTATAACAAAGTACACGAATTTTCAAACAAATATTTAAATTTCTAAAGGAATTTTCAACGAAAAAAAGAATTTTCCAACAAAATAGTTTACATTGCAACCAAAAAGGATACATTTCAACAAGTTTGTTTATACTTTCTATAGAAAACTTTCAACTAAGTAGTTGAATTTTCCATCAAAAAGGATTTTAATTTTATACGAAAAATAGTTGAATTAAAGAAAAAGAGATGAATTTTCAACAAAATAGTTTGAATCCTCAACCAAAACAGGTTATTTTTCAAACAAATAGCTACGATCTTTAACCATAATAATAAACTTAATTCCAACATCAGTTTATCGAAAATTCCCGAACTCTGTCAGGTTTTTCCTGACATTCCCTGGTTTTTTGGAATTACCTGACCTGTGACAAATCTGTAATTAAAAAAAAGTATTTTTTTTTCACTTTAAAATGTTTTTGTAAAAATATATGTATCAAGTGTAATATATATTTGTTCAAACAATAAATGCTTTAAGGCCATGTGACGAGTGGGTCACGTGGCCGGATTCCTTCCTTACCGACACTTTTTTTATTTGTAAACTTATGTTCACACGAATAGCCACATCGAGTTGAAAATTTGGGATAATAAATAAGAAGCACTGAGAAATTCGGCTCTGATCCTAAATTTTAATGTATGTATGTACACCATTAAGCCATTTCCCTTTCAGGGTAGGCGATATGAAAAAAGCAAAAAAAAATTATTTACAAAAAAATTTTTTTTCATAATTATAAAAACGTGACCCACTCGTCAAATGACCTTAAATTCTCTTAAACTTAAGCAAGATATCAGCTTTAGCAAGGTCTTGTACAGTCTTGTACTACTAATCCGATTCCTACCTTACCGACATTGTTCCGCCCAACTCATCTCGACACGAAATGAGATAATGTACAGTTGAAAATGTTGGGAAAATAAATTAAAGATACTAAGGAAGGTTCATCCGATCCTAAATGCTTATGATTACAAACAAATTTGAAACCCCATTTTTTTCATTCATAAACATTCAGGACAAAATAAATTTTTCTTAGCGCCTTCTACTTAAATTACCTTCTATTTGAGTGGTACACGACTTTTAGAAAGAAAACCAATGTATATATGCATAACATGTTAAAAAAGGCACAAAAATTAAAAATGTACATTATTTTGTAGTAGTATTATTTTGTTTACATTAAACTTATTCTATACATAAATGAATGAATAGCTTATAAGAGAGAGATTCATTAAAAAACAATTTTTTCACATCATTGAAATAATTTGGAAAGAATCATTTTTTCTGAAAAAACACGTAATACAAAATATGAGATAAAATAATTAATTATCGATGCAACATTTTTTTAAACTAACTACTTGAAATAACAAAGTTTTAGTTTGATTAATAATAATATTTCAAATATTTAAATGATTCTTGTTTCAAATCTTGTCGAATTTAAATTACCTTTGCTCTTTCTACTTTTAATCGTACCCTTCTTTAATAAACAGAAACTTGCGTGAAGAAGTATTCTTAATTTTCTTTAATAGTGTGTCAGCGATCTCAGATTTTTGGGCATTACGGATAATTATGTGATATGTGCACAAAAAACTAAAATCCAAATTTTACAAGATTGTACTTTCGTTTCTGTTGACAAAACATCCACTGATTCTGAAAATATATGTTTGCTTCAAATTTGTTATCAATAATAAGATTACTAATAAAAATAAAAAATTAAGATTTGGAATTTCAATGTAAGATTCATGAACATAAACATGAATGAACATGAACATATATGATCAATTGTGGATGTCGGCAAGCATCAGCAAACCTCTTTTAAGAAATCGATTGACTTTGAATCATAAAATAAGTAGGATAAGGAAATTTTTATGTCTAATAAAAATGAAAATACAGATATGCGTTTTATTACGCACTAGCAGTAAATCCATGCGTGCAAATCGCGCGTTCACGTCTCTAAACTTTTATTTCCTAACACAAAAAATATGCAATTTTGAAAATCCGTTATTGAAACAATTATTGAATATTATGTTTTAAATATTTTTGAAACAATAATTGATAATTAATAATTTCGAATTGAACGCGTCTGAAATTAAAAACATATATTTCAAACGATTATGGATCATTGAATTAGAACAAAGAGTTGAATTATATAAATTCTAAGCAGAACCGCTAAAAATTAAACAATTTCAGTTTGAATTAAAAATCACGGAATTGAATGATTTCAGATTAAATTTTGAAAATAGTACAATGTCAAAACGATACAAATGGAATATTTTAAGATTCGAATCTTGGAAATTGGGTGATTTAAAATTCAGAGGAATTGGAATTGTATTATTCATCATTGAAAGCGTTCAAAATTAAGTAATTAAAAATCGAAAACTTTTTAGTTTGAACAATTTTAAATTCAACGCCATTAAGGTCAGACAATTCAATTTTAAAAATTAAATTGAATCTTTCAAAGTAAAAGCTCCCAAAATTCTAGAATTTTAAATTGCTATTACATAACAAAATTAAAATTGAACATTAAAGCTAATTAGACCAATTTTTCTAAGATCAGAAAACGAAATGCATTATTCTAAAAAATCTTTTAAAATAAATAGTAATTTCAAACGGGAAACATTACCAATGTATAAATTTCTACTCCATAACTTTGAAACTTAAACGGAGGCGAACTTCATTTAAAACTGAAATCAATTTTAGTCACCAAAAACGGTGGTATTAGAGCATTTTTGTACTGAAACTCTTTAGTATTTCAATTATTTGAAGTAAATTTAAGTCGCATAAAAATTAAGTATTTTCAAATTGCTAATTATGTTTTACAAAATTGAAGCAATTCAATATTAATTTCAAAATTAAAACCTATGGAAGGGAAAAAATAAAAATGTAGCGTTCAACATGTAAATACAGAACTCTTAAATTGTAACCATCTAAAATTACAGTAATTATTTATTTACTGATGTATCAATTTCATATAGTATAATTTTTATCTTTTCTGATTTTGAACTCAATTTTTTAATTTCAAATTTTCCTTCAGAATTATTATTCATTCTTGAAATTTTCCAAACATTTTTCAATTTGAAATTAATTATTTGTTGAAATCTTCAACAGAAACTCGACAATTTTATTCTATTACATTCGAAATTAAAATAAAGAATACAAAACGAGATTGCTGTAATCTGATTCCATTTTTTGAAATTGTACAATTCTGAGCTTTTCACATCGAAATTTCTTTATGTTTACATCTGAAATTACTAAGTTCAAAACTGACTATCAAGGCTTTTAGCATTGAATGAAATATTTAATAGCAGAATGGACCTGACATTTTGTATAATTGTTTAAATTTAAATGTACAATATTGTGAAATTTAAAATTCGAAACCTCCAAGAATTATTCTAAAAATTAATTTAAGAAAAAACTTTAGTTTCAAAGCCTCAAAGATTAAACTGTTTTACAATTGCGCATTCAAAACTATAATTTTATATTAAAATAATAGACATTTGAAAAACGATAAATATATTAATAATAAGTGTCATATCATGTAGTATCAAGGTACATTCAAAACGACTGGATAGATTTTTGATTACAAAATGTGATTTATGTCAACAAAAAAATCGCTGTCATTTTCACCGTTCCAAATATTGCAGAATTTTAAATATTACGAGAAATATTAATTCTAAACCTTTAAAGTTCAATTATATGAAACAATTTTAAAATTTAACGCTTTCGCTTTGCTTCCAGTTTTAAAAACACTTTGAATTAAAGGAAAAGAACATTCTTCAATTTTCACATTCTCATAATTTGTGATTGAGAAAGAAATTATAATTGTCCGAAATTTCACACCACAGTTTTGCAACAAATCTCCACGTTTTAAGCTCCCCTTAAGCCGAAAATTGCAGTTTTACGCCAAACGACGACGGATATGTGAAAAAAAGTTGAAGGAAGAATTGATAGAGGGACGAAGTGGCAGATTTTGTACGTTTTGTGTTTTATTTTAGTCGTTTATCGAAAATGGAATCGAAGACAACATTTTATCTCAAAAGGAGGGCGGTGTTCGTATTTATGATGACACCCTGGTGAGTTCAATCTACGTGTGATGATCTGTGACAAACCAGAGTAGAGGTGGAAAAAGTGTTTAAAATACCGTGACGTAGTTTTTGAACAGCCCCTAACGGGCCATTCATAAATTGCGTAACAACTTTTTTTGAGGAGAGATGCTTCAGAAAAATTTTACGATCTGTTCAATGGGAAGGGGGGGGGGGGGGGAGAATTGACACTGTTAGGAAAAATTTTTAAGAAATCAAACCTATAAAAAATCCATGTATCCAAAGTTATAATATAACGTTGAAGTTCAGTAATTATAAAAGATTGTAATCAAACTTGACAGTTTTATTGAATATTCATTATTATATTGGTATAATTTTTTAATTTCAATTGGTATAATTATATTATATATTGGTAAAATTATTTTCCACCTTTATGTAGAAAAATATCTATAAATCAAAGCACTTTTTACCATTTTTGAAATTACTACTACCCCCAGATTCATTCAAAGAAATTTTTTTAGATCAATGAAATGTTTTTCTTTGTTCCAATACACATTTTTTTCCACTTAAAAATTATATGTTCTGGAATTTTTAAACTATCTGATATATCCCATTTTTTACACTGATCCATTTTTAAGATATTTACAATTGAAAATTCGCTGACTTGTTTAATATTTGAATTTTTATAGTTTGAATATTTTTGAAACAATAATTATTAATAATTAATAATTTCGAATGAAACGCGTCTGAAATTTAAAAAAATATGTTTTGAACGATGTTGGACAATTGAATTAGAACAAGGAGTTGAATTGTATAAATTCTATATAGAACCGCTAAAAATTAAAGAATTTTATTTTGAATTAAAAAATCACGGAATTGAATGATTTCCAATTAAATTTTGAAAATATTACAATTTCAAAACGATAAAAATGGAATATTTTAAGATTCGAATCTTGGAAATTGGGACAATTGGAAATTCGCTGACTTGTTTAATTTTGAATTTTCATAGTTTGAAATCACGAAATAATGAACATCTTTCTAAAATGGGTCTATATTGAAGATATGCAATTGAAGATTCTTCAATTCTTAATGTGTATAATTTATACAATGATGTGATTTTGAAATTTTTTCAATATTTCAATTTTGAATATTTACAATTAAAAACTCTTCAATTTTAGAGATTTAATAGTACATTGTGCGCCAAGGAACTTAAGTCGGTCATTATACGCCGCGTGTGCGTTTGCAATACAAGTCGTAGACGAGCGCGAAGCGCGAGGCGGAGACGAGTATTGCAAACACACAAGGCGTAATGACCGACGTAGTTCCATGGTGCACATTATACTTTATACACCAAGGGCATAATCTGCAAGTTTTTTGCCCCCGATTATCATGTATCACAGGGGAGCTCTGACGTGTCGAGTCGAATCCTTACAATTCACTTTTAGCGCCGGTTAACAAGATTTTTACTGAGCCGGTTGATATTTGCTCGTCTCAAGATTTTTTAAAAATATGAAAATTTTGGATATTTTTGAAAATTTGAAATTTTTTGGAGGATTTGAGTAATTTTTGAAAATATATATAATTTTCAAAAATTTCTTGAATTTCCAAAAGTATCCAAAAATTTCAAAAATTTTCAAAAATTTTCGAAATTTTCAAAATTCCTTAAATTTTTGAAATTTTCAAAATTTTTGAAATTTTCAAAATTTCTTGAATTTTCAAAAATTTTCAAAATTTCTTGAATTTTCAAAAATTTTTTAAATTTCTTAAATTTTCAAAAATTGTAAAAAATTCTACAATTTTCAAAAATTTTCGAAATTTTCAAATTCTTGACATTTTAAAAAATTTTTAAAATTTTCCAAAATTTCCGAAATTTTCAAAAAAATTCTCAAATTTTTAGAAAATTTCAAAAATTTACCCCCTCCACCTTCTCCCCCCAACCCCAACCCACCCCCGACACCCCT
>CAKNXH010067876.1:17598-30514 GCA_932178445.1 Andricus quercusramuli
CAATAATGGGGCCATTATTGTACTGCTCCCACCACTGACCCATAAAGGGCTACTTAAGTTCCTGAAAACAGGCACGTAATACGCCCGAATCATGCCTGCGACGTATAAACTTTAATATTCTTAAATTTATATGATTTCGAAGTTCATAAAGACTCTTAAAACCTAAATATTTCAAATTAAAAACATTTCAAATGCAAATCAGCAGAATTATAGAATTTTTAAATGTATATCTTCAAAATTAAAAACTCTGCAATGTTAAATATTTACCATTCAAAGTTCTACAATTTTCAAGAGTTACAAAAGAAAATTCTTGAATCATGAAAATATAGAAATGAAAATTATTTAGTTTTTAAGATTTATATTTTAAAGGTAGGTATGTAATTTTGAATGTTTTTTTTTACATTTTTTAGTTCAGTTTTGAAGATTTTCAATGACAATGCATCTATTTTTAAGATTTAGAATTCAAGATTAATTGCTTTGAAATGATTATACTTCAAAATGATCTAATTTTGAATGTTTTTTTTTTCAAGAATATGTTATTCAATTTTGAACATTTATTATAATGGCAAATTCTTCAATTGTGAAGATTTGAAATTAAAGACTCTTCAATATTCAATGTGTATAATAGAAAATTATGCAATTTTGAATGATTTTTTTGAATAGTTCAATAATGAAGATCTAAAATTGAAATTTGTTCAATTTTAGATATTTACATTGAAATATTCTTTAATTGTGAACAGTAAAAATGATAGCGTTTATTTATTTTTCGGAAATTCTTCTGATTGTTCATATATGCAGCATATATGTTTCGTTTCATAAAAGACGGAATTGCAATTCCATTTTTGTGTTACGTACGTATAGCCTTTGAGTGGCCCTTGAGGTAACGCGTTACTTCAGTTACTGATCATTTGTTAATCCATTTTCTTCATTTATTACAAGGATTTCACTTATTAATTAAATTTTTGAGAGATTGTTAATTATATTATTTAAATTTAAACAAAAACAGTGACCTGACTCTAGTGTTCTCAAGAGTTTGAAGTGCTCGAAGAAATTCTCACGAGCATGAGAATATGCTCGAGAATATGCTCGACCTTTATGTACTTTGAGAATTCAATGAGCATTTATGAGCATTTTGAATTAGGATCTAAACAACTGTATTTTCTATTTCTATTTAAAATAATTACATTATTTAAATTTCGCGGGAAAATGTATCGCTTCAAATTGGAAAAGGCGCTCAATTTAAATGATAAAAGCAAAAGTCAAAGTAATGGAAAATATAAAAAAAATGGTATAAAATGTATAAAACCAACCATACACCAGAAGAAAATTATCTTTTAACTAAAATGATCAATCTTCGACTAAAAGTCTGCATTTTTAACCAAATAGTTGAATTTTCAACTGGAAAGAATAATTTTCTACCAAAAAAGATTCATTTTCAACAAAGTACATGAATTTACATCCGAAAAAGATCAATTTTCAACATACAATAGAATAGTTAAATTGTTGGAAAAATAAATATTCAGCAAAAAAAAATTTTCAAAAAAATAGTTTTTTTAATAAGAAAATAATTTTTCAACCAAAAGTATAAGAATTAAATTTTAAGTTAAAACAATCAATTTTGAACCAAAAAAATAAATTCTCAACAAAATAGTTCAATTTTAATTGAATTTTCTACGAACAAAAATTTCAGTAAAGTATATAAATTTTCAACTAAAAAATATCATTTTTACAATCCAAAAATATGAATCTTGCTATTTAAAGTTAGAAATGTAAATTTGGAAAAAAATTTTTAACAAAATTAATTATTTTTTGACGAAAAATATGAAATGTGTCAAGCAAAATTTGGAATGGTTACATCTTCAATTCCAAAAGCTAATTTTCAACCAAAAAGAAACAAATTTTCAACCAGAGCAATTAATTTTTAATCAGAAGTTTGAATTTTCTATCGAAAATATGAATTTTCGACCACATAGTTGAATTTTCAACCCAAAAGATGAATTTTTTATCCACTTTTAACTAAAATGGTCAATCTTCAACAAACCAAAAAAGTCATTGCTGACCAAATAGATGAATTTTTAACTAGAAAGATCAATTTTCTACCAAAAATGAAATAGTTAAAGTTTCAGTTAGTAAATATAATTTTTCAGTGAAAAAAAATTTCAACAAATAGTTAAATTTTCAACAAAATAAATGAATTTTTCGACGTTCTTAACAGAATGTACTACTCCTCGAAATCATCCAATATTATGTTTAATTCAGAAATTTCTAAGACTTATTGTATAATTTTAAAGATATTTTGAAGAAGAAATTTTAAAGATTAATTCTCAAGAACAGTTAAAAACACGAATTTTCAACAAATAATTGAATTTCCACCTAAAACAGATCAATTTTCAACTTAAAATAGAACAAGAAGAAGAAAAAATGTAACAGTTACATTTTCAGTTCAAACAATTAATTCTAAATAAGAAAAAACGCATTTTCAATCAAAAAGATCAATTTTCAACCAACAAGATCAATTTTCTATCAAAATAGATCAATTTTTAACAAAGCACATGAATTTTCAATCAAATATTTTAATTTTTAAAATAATTTTTACCCAAATAGGAATTTTAAACTAAATATTTGAATTTTCAACTTGAGAAGATAATTTTTTAACAAAATAATTAAATTCGGAACAAAAAAAAAAGGGTTTTCGACTAAAATGATGAATCAATAAAAAAAATGAATTTTTCACAAAGTAGTTCCACTTCCAAATAAGTAGTTGAATTTTCAACAAAAAAAGATAGATTCTCAACAAAAAACGTGAAATTTGATATTTCAACCAAAAAATATTTTAATTTTATACAAAAAACAACTAAAAAAGAAGAATTTTCAAAAAAATAATTTTAATCATCAACCAAAACAGATTAGTTTTCAACCAAATAGTTGCGATTTTTAACCATAATAATGAAATTAACATCAACTTTAGTTTATCTATAAATGCAGCTTAAATTCTGAGCATATTCTCGAGAGCATTTGCTCAACATAAATTCTTGGGCATTTAAGAACACTGCCTGACTCATCCTTTTTTCAAAATTCGCGCTATATCTGCCATCTGTTGGAGAGAGTTCAAACTAAGCCCAAACAAGATCTCTGTAGATAACAGAGCGTCACAGGACCATGCTGTCGGTTGCGCTGTAGGTAACCAGAAAATTCGAAAAAAGTTCCTAGATTCCTATAATGGCGCTGCGATCGTTGCGACGTTGCCATCTAAATACACTATTTTCGATTGTTTCTACCGAAAGAGCTTATTTTTATGCAAATAAACATTTCTAAACGTCATCTTTGAATATTTAAGTACCTATGATGTCATTTAGCAACATAACATTTACGCCATTTCCATAATCCTAGTTTAGTGCGTTGTGGAATGTGCGAGGAGCAGCTACTGTGTTACGCAGCTCTGCATGATGCCGAACAGAAAATTGATGTTAAACTCCAATAAAATGATGCTTACGCATTACCCAAAGTACTCTGTACTTGGATATGCCTCGTACTGTCATTTTTACTACACCATGTACGGTTTTTCGGTAAATAAATCTGAAATTCACATTTTTACATGGTAGCAGTGAAATCTGGCAACAGGGCAAACCTTTTCCCGTTGGGTGCTCAGTCACTTCCTAGTCAAAAGATTTTCTTCGATCACAAACAAAAATAATATTTATTTTAATACAAAAGTGCAATCCTGGTATTGTTTTCGGAAAGCCACAAGGGATTTCTTCGCAGTGACAGTTTCTCGACCTTGAAAATTTCGGTACGTGCTTTTCCAGTGGAAATTATTTCCAGCGCGCGAGTGAGCGTCACATTAGAGATTATTGTGGAATCTGTGTTAAAAATTGTTTCATCTCTTTGAGGATCGCGAATCGATTGATTAAATAATACAGCTGTTTTGCCTTTGGAATTTGGGAAAGAGTGTCGTTAGTGAGTTCTATTACTATCGTTACGCCAACCTGGATACGTGATTGTAATCGGTCAGTGCTAATGAACCTAAGAACCATGGATAGGATTTGGACACATAAAAAGACATGCCTCACCGAAGTAGAGGTATTTTATCTTTTACTTTTGTACGAAAAGATTCATGTTCAGAGAATTGTAAACAAGTGAAAAAATACTATATAAAAAAAAGGCTGAGACCTAAGATTCAAGCTTATTTTTATCAATTCTGAGTTGAAAATCTCTCCTAGGAGATCTTTGTATTTTTTTGGGAACCAACAAGTTGTCGTTCAACAATCAGGGAGTCATGGAAATGTCAGGGTAATAGATTGATCATAGAAAAGTCGTGGCAAAACTGAAGATTTTTTTTAAATATCAGGAAACGTACGAAACTGGGAAATTCAAAAAATTTCGTATTTTTAAATCTCATATTTAGTGACCTGAGTGAGTAATTAATCAATCAAGAATTTTTGTATCCAAATAACAAAAATTGATTGTTTGAATTTGAAAGTCCTTGAAATTAAATAGATTTAAATTGAAAGTGTTCAGAATGGTAGAATTTGACAATGAAATTATTAATGACATAGTTGTACGATTTTAAATTAACAATATCCAAAATTGAATCATTTCATATTGAATGTTTAAAAATTGCACTATTTCAGGTTCAAAACCTTTAAAATAGAACAAGCTGAAGAAAGTCAAGTAACTGCCTCAAGCATTCATGATTTGACAATTTTATATTTAAGCGTCGAATTTAACAGGTTATGAGCTGAATTTAACATTTTATGGCATCAAATTGTCAATATATTCCTCCAAGTTAAAAAAATGTTTGGCGCAAAATCTTTTTCTAAATTTAATAATAGAAAAATTGGACAATCCTTGAATTAGGACGTCTATCAAAATTGAAAAATTCTAATAAAAGTCTGTAATGTTTATATTCACCACTTTTTACATATCTTTTAACTTCAAATATCATTGGAATATATGTAGTAGAATTTGTTGTTTCAGGAAGAATTAGAGAAAGTTACTATTCAAGGAAATTTAAAAAAGTTTTTAAAAATTGGGTAAAGTCAGGAAGTTTAAAATCTGATTCTCTCTAGATACACTGAACTCAAAAAATGCATTAAGTTTTGCATAATTTAAACATTATGAATTACATTAATACAAAGGGTTTGATGTTTCAAATTATTTAAAAAGTGGTTGATACCATTTTAATTGATTTTTAACAAAGTTGTTGTGATAAAAGGGTATTTTTCATTCAAATGGATTCAAGATTAAAATTATATAAACAAAATTAAGTTTTAAAGAATGCATTCTTATCACAAAAATTAAAAATTAATCTCTGGGAAGCATAAAAAACCTAATTTAATTTGACAAAAACAGGTAAATTTTGAGGTTAATTACTTGATAATTATTGTAACAAAATTTCCAAGTTTGTCATCAAAATTGCACTGATAATCTATTTTGAAATAGTAAAAGTTTGGAAATTATATTTTTACATTTATTTATATTGATAATTTATATCTTCAAAAATTTTTTTAATTCATTTGATCTATATATTGAAAGAAATATCGATAAGGTCCGGAAAAAATCGATTATAGACCAAGATACACGCTCCAGGAAGTTAACCTCAAAATCGTTTTAGTTGCTTCTTCTGCTGCTCTTTATTTTTTTATTTGTCTAATTATTGTGTTTTGGTTTACCGTAATGATGGTACGTTAAATAGTCTATATTTTATTATATTTCGATCATAAAAGAAATACATTTTAATTTAAGTTTTATTTGAAATGTTGACTTCAAAATTGTGATTTCTGGCAAAAATGATTAAAACTGTTCCTTCGAAATTCTCGTTTTGATTTTTCTATTAATCGTAAAAATATAATGATTTAATTTTAAAAATGGAAAATTACATTTGTCTGACAAGTTAAAGTTCTTGAAGCGTCTGTGCTTTTTGAAAAATCTGTAAAAAAAGGAACTATTCTTCTGGTTAAAAAATCATACTTAGTTAAAAATTTTGTTAAAACTATCTGTCTGGAAATTTATATAGTAGGATAAAGACACCATTACCGAGGGGGAAGTATTTGACGAGGAAATAGTTAATTTCTTCCAACCAAACACTTTAATATGATATTTTTTAAATGTAGAAGACAGAAGTCATTAAACAAAATTTAATAAAGCTTTTGAATCATAAAAATTAAATTTACATGAAAAAATAGTGAGAATAGAAGGAATCTTATCTTCGATCTCTACATTTATCTTATGTTAAGTTAAAATTAGGACTGCAAAATACTAAATCTTTAAGTTGTGTAAATTTGAATTACCTAAAAAATGATCTTGCTTTTAAGTTTTCAAATATTGAAATAAAAGTCCATTTCTTTAAAAACAAGACCTCTAAAATCTAAAAAAAAAGAACATCTTCTCTGCTTCAATAAAAATTCACCCATTTCTTTAGATCGAACCTAACCATCTTTCTTTCTCTCTACAGGTGAGCCGTTGAAACACCGAAAAAAGTCCAACCCGATGCAACCCCACTACTCCATCATCACTATGTCCATTCTAAGGATAACCTGATTGAACGAATCATCCCGAAGCTAATGGTACTTCGACGCTCCAGTGGTCATCCTCCCAGTGCAACGATGGAGGAACCCGCGAAGAAAAAGCAGCGAATCGAGAACGAAGATGACGAGGATGACACCATCACCGAGATTGAACGGTTTCAAACCAGCCTCTTGGCTCAGTGCCTATGCAACATCCCCGAGAGCAGTTTGCGAAAGCCCTTCACCGCTACAACTGTAGCATCAGCCAACGGGGAATACCGAACCGCTTGCCTCTCCGAATGGGAGCCCGACAAGACCCTCGAATTCATAAGTGCCCTGCAGCTCCTCTTCGATGTCGCCATCAGACAAAGTACAAAGACTGTGATGTGCAGTCGAATCGCAGATGTTTGCGAGGCTTTAGCTCGAAACGAGCACGGCATTATTGACCAAATAATCGACCTTTCCTGCACACCCAACAAGTTCATCTCCTTCTCAGCCAGCAGAGCACTAGCAGCTTTCTTCATCGTGACGAAAGAGAACATCGAGGCTGCGTGGTTAGAACGACTCACTCAATCCTTACTAAACACGCATTCTCCGAGTCAAATGCTCTTCACCCTCGACGTTATCAAAAGGGTAGTAGAGCATCGAGATGACAGCACTCATCCAATGGAAGATGCTGAACATTCAGGTCCATCCGCACACTGCAACACCCTCGAAATCGATCCAGACAGTCAAGACAGCACTCCAGTCAAGGCGATGTGCGTAAAAGCTCTTAAGTCCAAGTGGACCGTCCTCGTCACCAAGTTCGACACGATTCTCACCTACTACACTCCCCAACACGAGTCTGCCGTCATCATTTTCCTGGAACTCTGGGAATCCATCATCTCCGTTAAAGCCAACCTCTCCGTCATTGACACGAAGATGTTCTTCTCCCAGCTCGACAACATGGTTATACATCTCAACGCCAGTGTTCCTGGGGTTATCTGGCGACATCTCCTCGGACTCTTCAATGAAGTCCTCTGCTACGGAAGCACCCTCTCGCTTCAGGACATCCTTCCAGATGAACCCTGTTCCCTCGCGCACTTGATAGTTCGTGCAGTTAAGGACTGGAGACTTCTCGATGCTCTGCCTTATCGACAGGGATCTGGGAGATTTGGTGGTGGTTCCGGAGACGGGGATCGACCCCTTCTGCAGCAAATTGTGCTTCTGGTTTTGAAAAGCGTTGCGGTGACCGTCAAGGAAACGAGAAGTGATTCCAGCGACTCTTCCTTAGGATCGGAAGCAGAGGATATTGATGCAGACATGGCAGTGATTGAGCGAAGCATTCGGGAAGTTTTGAGACAACTGGATCATTGTGTCAAAGCTTTGTTGCCTTTTCATCCGGAAATGCCCTTGTCGGAATGGATTATCCAGGTTTTTCATGACCAGGATGATTTTCTGGTGGAAAGCATGGTCTGTTGTTTAGATATGGCTGTTGGACTTTTCTATCGAGGTCCTCCCCCTCCGCAACATGATCTTGGACGAATGCTCAGTCCGACTCGGACCTTCGTCCAGTTTGTCCAGGCAATCGCGCATGATCCAAACGTTCTTCTAGACTTATTGCATGGTAGCGAGACTTGCTTCTTGCTCTATCTTCTCAGGTTTCTTAAGTACATTAAGAGAAATTGGTCGGAGTTTGTGACTTGTTGTGCTGGAGAGCTGGACAATACCATGACAGTACTTATTAGACTCAGACTATCGATAGTAAGGATAGTTTCGAAAAATCTCTTCTCATACAATATCAGCCCGATACTACGTTTGTTAGAGAAATGCGAATCACTTTACGAAGGGAATGTGGAAAATTGATATATGGACAATGCAAACTCTTCTCGGTAATGTATAATCGGTTATATAAAGAGGACCCTTGGGATATCTTTTCTGCAGTTTGGAACTTGGAAGGATTCATAAATTATTAAAAACTAATGCAAGTAGTTGAGCGTATCCCACTGCTGTCAACTTCTTTTTTCAAACTGCAGATTCTTGCATGTCTCGAGGAGCAACCCTTTCAGAAATAACCATCTAGATGGAAATGTAGTTCTTTTTCTAAATTACAAATAGAAATTTTGTAAATATCCACTGATAAATCGAGTTCTAAAGAGAGAAGAATCTGGAAAGTATTCTCGAGTGTATTCGCGATTAATCTTCTTTTTGGGAATATTCAAGTTCTCTCAATGAAAATTAATACGGATAAGATTTTTTGCAAATATTTCTTTCTGTACAATTTCAAGCATCAAGATTTCTGTTCAAAATTTAGATATCTCTACAGTCTGCAATCTTGAAATCCTGTGTACACTCACACTTTTAAATCAGTATTTATCTGAAATTGTAAATATATATAAATTCTTTAAATCAAAGAAAGATTTAGGTTTAAAATTATAACATAAAAACTGTAATTTGAAACAGGTGATTTTGGAAGAGATATCTGTAATTCTGAATTTAAAAAAGGAATTTTGTAAAAAAATTGTGATGCTGATTGGAAATTTAAAATAATCTGGCTGGTAGACACACTGGAAGTTCTTGGAAATTACAAAAAAAACATGAATCTAACAATCAAATTTGTACAACTATGTCCTAAGCAACATTATTAAATTTTTTTTTAATTCAAGAGAGTGTGTTGTCCACCTTTGATCTTTAGATTTTTCGTTTTATTTTTAATTTTCGAGAAAATTGTATTTAAATTTGAATATTGAATGTAAAGAGGAATTTAAATTTGGATTAATTCTCAATTCAATTTCTTCCATTTTAATTCTTTAGTATTGAGGCCATTAACATTGTTTGACTTTTTGCAGAATTAAAACCATCCAAGTCAGATCCTATTAAAAAATAGAATCTTCGCTTTTTGTAATTTGGATGTTTAAAAAAATCAAAAGGATCTAAAGTTGAACACGATATTCAATATAGCTGAATTAACTCTATGCAATATATTTAAAGCATAAAAATCTTTGGTAATATTCTGCAGAATATTTCCTTGTTTTTAATTCTCGAAAATTTTAGAACTCTTTAAGAATTAGCCAAACGCTCAAGCGAATCAAATTTTCGTCTGAAAATTAGATGATTTAATAATAGAAGTTGAGTCAAACTTCAACAATTCAAGAGTGCAATAGACTTAAATTTGTAGATACTGATTTCCCAATGAATGATGCGAGTAATCTATTTAAAGTACTTGGACTATACAAGAAAAACTTCAATTCAATATCCTTTTTCATATATTCAAATACTTAAAAGTCTCTCATTTGACATATTTTTTTAATTGAAAATGGAGGAATAAGTTTTTCCTGTAAGTTTTTATCGAAAAGTATCAATATTTAGTACAAAATATTGGTATTGTTAAACATTGGCAGGAAAATGTCCAATGAACAAATATCAGTATTAAATTCTTAAACATGTTTTGAAAAAACAGATTAAGACCGAATCTTAAGATTTTAGAAAAATTCAGGAGATTGCATTGTCCTTTTACCGTTTGCTGCCAATAATTTTATTATGTATATACACTTAGTATATTTTAGTATAAGCCTCTTCAGTTATCGATCATAGGCTTCGTAAAAATACATACAAAAATCTTGTAGTATTAACAGAAAAAGAATTATTGGAAGTTAACATTAGAAAGAATATTTGAAATGCAATTATGTTTTTTTTTTACTCAGTACTAACTGGCTCTCTGATTTTAAACCGTAATAACTTTCCTTGTTAATTTTATTGCTGACGAAATGTTTTAAAAATAAATTTGAGAATTTATTTCTTATCTTTCCGTATTTATGCTCATTTCAACTATTTATTATCTTTAGAAATATAGCAGTACTTCCGTTGCATGTTTTTCACTCCGTGCCTTGGTGCTTAATTTACATTTTGGAAGATATTAAAACTTAATCTTAAGTAGTACAAAGGATTAGTTAACGAAATAAAAAATTAGAAGTGTAAAACTTTAACTGCGGTGCTAAGGATTTTACAGCATTATAACTGTTAAGAGGCACCGTTGAAAATACGCATAATTAATTAGAATATTATTTAGGTCGTTAATTAATGGAAACCCGAAACAAGCGGATTTCAGCGTTATATTAATATGTTACAGACTCCATTATCGACCTCATATTTTGTAGCGAAATTCCAAGTCATTTTAGACTTTAATCCACTAAAATTTGCGGGCCAATCGATTAAACTACATTAATGTCAGAAGTCGTTAAACTACTTTAGTAGAAATTAATTACAAAGCTTTTAAATTATTCACCGACGTTAGTAGTAAATGCTAATGCAAAATATATTGTATCAATCATAACTTAATTTTGTATTATAAATTAAATCGAAACGTACTTTCGTACATTGAAGACTGGAAATTAAGGTTTTAATCTACGTTTCTCAAAAGTAATTTCTCCATTATTTTAAAAGTCTTTTTTTTTTGTATCAAACTTCAGTTTCCAATCTTCGGTTAGGAAATGTGTAATTATAATTAAATGCTAACTTATGTAATAGAAGCATAATCTATAACGTCTATAAGCATGCAATGCTAAATCATCTTTTTTTCCGTCTGAAAAACGGAATGTACTAACTTTTTGGTCTGTATATTATCATTAACTTATAGTGTAAATATTTCCAAGTGGGATTTATCGATCAATATTTTATTGAAATGTGCGAACCAACATCACATTAACATTTGAATTTAGTTCTATGCACAATCGTTAAACGTAAATTCAACGCAGGTGTAAGACTGTCCAGGTTTTTTTTTCCTGTGGGAGAAATTTAGTAAATTATTTATATTATAAATCTTCGAACTGAGTGAAGAAAATGTATAACAAAAGTTCTTGAGAAATATGTCTTTGATAAAATTATTCAATGGGTGTAATACAATTCCATCCGGAATAAAAATGTTTAGAATGGGAAATTTTCTTCCGGGAATTCGTAGAAAAAGGGCGAACTTGTGAACGAAACCGTACAAACTATTCTCGTTTCTGAACTTTTGACTGTAATCGCAATGCGTTTAAATCACGATACTTTGTAAATATATATACAAATTGTTTATTAAATAGTTTTTAGTAAAACTACTTGTGTAAGTATACAACTTGTAATGCACTAATGTTTAAATATTTGTACTTTTTTGTAACATTCTGTGTTTTATTTCGAAAATCCTTTACCACTTAATAGTTATAACAGGCATCACAGCGCAAAAGGAGCTCAAAAAGGGGAAATCGGGTGGTTTTCTCACGAAAATAGGGGAAAGATTAAACATTTATTTTCATATGTCGAAAAGAACCATCTTTTTGTAAGAAATGCTACATTTTTAAATAATTTTCAATGATTTCTGCAATTAAAGATTTATTTTTAGAAATTGGATATACTTAGATCGTTGGAAATCCATCCAGAGTGATTTAAAAAAGTCCGGGAAAAAATAAAATTAGTTAAATACACAATTTTGATATGTTTAACATCGTTCTCATAAATATTTCTTTCCAAGATTTGTCATTTCATCCTTACTATAATTAATACTTTTAATGTAAATTTGAAACTAAAATGTTCAGTAGAGCGAATTGAAAATGGTAAAATTAATCGAATCGTTTAAGCTGAGGGATAACAGGGTTCACAGCGCAAAAATAGCTCAAAAAAGGGGAAATAGGGTAATTTTCTCAAGAAAAAGGGGAAAACATAAACATTTATTTTTGTATGTCGAAAAGAAAAAACAGTCTTTTTATAACAACTGTGACATTTAAAAAAAAATTTCAAGGATTTTTCCATAATTTCTGCCATTAAAGAATTTATTTTTAAAAATTGGATACTTTCAATGTAAATTTAAAACTACTCTCTTCAGTAGAGCGAAGTGAGTATACTAAAATTGGTCGACATCCAAAAAAAGCGAAGAAAGAAATTTTTTAATCGGTAAATATCTTCAGTTGTCTTTTTGAAATTTACAATAAAAAATTGTAATAATTCAAAAAAAAAATTGCCTTAAATTTTTTTTATTGTACTAAAACATGTTTTTTGGATTGATTCGAACCTGAAATTTCTTCAGCTTGAACCAAAGAAACATGTTAATATTTGTTATTCATGAGAAACATTTTTGTCATGGTGTTTACAACGTTTCAAAATCGCAAAAAATATAGGAAATCCCAAAAATCCTAACTCACGACAAAATTTTTATCCGAAAAAACAAAATAAAAATAAGATAATTTTCGAACAAAATAGTTCAATTGTTGAATTAGGAACATCAGTTTTTAACCAAAAATGGAATAGTTACATTTTCGTTTCGAAAAATTAATTTTCAATTGAAAAAAGTGAATTTTCGCCCAAATTGTTGAATGTTGAAGCCTGAAAGAAGAATTTTCTACAATGCAGTTGATTATTCAACACAAAAATATGAATTTTCAATTAAAAAGTTAATTTTC
>CAKNXH010067877.1:892-12673 GCA_932178445.1 Andricus quercusramuli
GCCATTTTGGATTTTGTCTTGTAAGGATTTACATGTCAGATTCGGATTAGGCATGCAAAAATCTATATAAAAACATGTATAGTACATAAAATGTAGAATCTAAGAGTTTTTGGTATTCAATAAACGATTTTTTTTGCCAAAAATTCCATCTTCAACACAGATTTTCAAGGTCACCATTTTTTTTTTTTTTACTTTCTCTATAATTTTCCTATATTCGGAAAGGTTTTTTCTTTAATTAAAAAAAATATATATATCCCTCTAGGTCATTCCGATCTTAAGTTCTATGATTTTGGGACAGAATTTCAAAAAAGGTCCACTGTGTGACGCCGCAAAGATCGGCGAATCTCGACTTTAGAAAGCATAAACCCCGCAGGGAAATATCCCAGCAGATTCTGAACAGCAGAACTGTTGTAAATCATTTTTGTTAAGAGCTGTTGAATGAAATTTCAAGAAAAATTCTATAGTTAGGTCCACTGCTCAGAAAATTGTACTTTGACGTGATCCCAGAGGATACGGTGGAAACCATTAAAAAAATTCTCATATATTCTGAATAATCGAGACGCCATAGCCATTCATATCGGATCTTCCTAATTGGCGAGAACATGCATGTCCTCTGGCTTTGACGTTAGACAAATGATTGAAGAACAAATTGCAACTTAATGAATAAATCATCAGTTTAAAGTTCAGTGTTGCACATGAATGAGCCTGAAACCAATAACTCAGAAAATGTTGTATGGCTTGCAGACCTAAAAGTCTCATAAAAAGTAACAGAATTTGACATCTTTTAATGAAAGTAAACATGAGAACATTGATTTTTATTGAAGAAAATAATAGGAAAAATCTGCAAAAATTCACGAAGATACTTCAAACATTTCTCAACGAACTGCAGTTGAAAAATATTCAAAATGTAATAAGTTGTTTTTACATTCTCATCTAAGCGGGCATATTTTTTCGGTAACATTATAGGGAGCGTCCATTAATTAAGTAAGGGTCATATGATTAATTTTCCTCCGCCTTCTCCCAAAAAAAGCATTACGTAATTAATAGACGCTCCCTTAAAGCAATTGGTATAAATGACTTCGCACTATAAACCTATCTTCAAAATTTTCACCCCATAGACTCTACGGGGCCACAATTTTGAAGATAGGTATATAGTGCGAAGTCATTTATATACCAATTGCTTTAAGCCTTTAAGGGAGCGTCTATCAATTATCTAATGCTTTTTTAGGAGGGGGTGTACAGTTTTAGGGTGGCATTTCACGGGCAGTCTATCCCTCACATTCACGGTCGTCGACCTCAACGACTTGGTACTTAGGAAACTAGATTGCTATACAAGATATATACGAATAATATCGTTGGATACAGACTATATAAATTGTGGATAGAACATCCTTAGATATTTTCTTTGACAATTTCCGTGTATCTCAATGATGAAATTCTTCCCAATTTGCCACTGCTTTTTGGCTATAAAACCAGATAAAACTTGTGTTCTAAAGAGGTATTAATATTAAAAGAGAAGAGATATTAATATTAATAACTCTTTCTATAAATGTTCAGTGCTTGGAGAAATTCTCACGAGCATGAGAATATGCTAGAGAATATGCTCCACCTTTATGTGCTTTGAGAATTTAATCAGCATTTATGAGCATTTTGAATTAGGATTTAAAAAATCGCATCGTAAAAATTTTCAAAGAAAGAAATGAATTTGTAACTGGAATGATGAATCTTCAATCAAAAATATGAATATCAACCAACTAGTTAGGTGAATTTTCAACCCAAAAGATTAATTTTCTGCGATAGAAAAGACACATTTTCAACGACGATGTACGTGCATTTTTTAACGAAAAATAGAAGGATTCAATTTACAGTTCAAGCAACCAATTTTCAACCGAAAAAATGAATTCTCAATAAAATAATTAATTGTACATCCAAAAGATGAATTTTCTACCAAAAAAGATACAGTTTCAATAAAATATATCAATTTTCAACTAAAAAAGATCATTTTTCAAACCAAGAATATAATAGTTCAATTTGCTGTTAGAAAAGTAAATTTTAATCAAAAAACCAGTTTGGAGCCAAATTAATTAATTTTCTTCTACAAATGTACATTTTAAAGCAAAAATGGTACAGTTACATCGTCAATTGACAAAATTAATTTTCAACTAAAAAGAAACGAATTTTTAACCGAAAATATGAACTTGTGATCAAATAGTGGGATTTTCAAGACAATACATGAATTTTTAAATTTTATTTTATTTATTTTTTTAATAAATTTTTATTTTAAATAAATTTCCAACTAAATAGTTTTTTTTCAGCCAAAGAAATGTTCTCCTAACAAAAAATAGAATAGTTTAATTTCTACAAAACAGATAATTTTTTAACTGAAATGACGAACCTTCAACTAAAAAAAAAATAATTTTTAACCAAATTCATGAATGTTCAACCAAAAAAGTAATGAATTTTCAACAAAATAGTTACATTTTCAACCAAAGAAATAGATTTTCAACCAAAAAAGACAAAGTTTAAACTAATAAGAGAACTCTTCTGCCAAAAAAAGACTGATTTTCAACAAAGAGTTGAATTTTCACCTAAGACAGATAAATTTTCAAATAAAAATAGAATAGTTAAATTTTTAGTAAAAAAAATTTATTTTCAAGAAAATTAAAATAAATTTTCAACGAAATAGTATCATTTTCAACGAAGAACGATAAATTTCTATCAAGAAAAATAAATGTTCAACAAAAAGTGGAACAGTTGTATTTTTAGTTAGAAAATTACATAATTCTGAATGAGAAAAAACTAATTTTTAATCGAAAACATACATTTTCAACTAATAAGATGAATTTTCTATACAAATAGATAAATCTATAACAAATTACATGAATTTTCAACCGACTATTTGATTTTTTAAAGGAGTTTTCAACCAAAAAGTTGAATTATTCACCAAGAAGATTATATATTCTCTCACAAAATTAAAATTTTCAATCAAATACAATAGAATGAAAAAAAAAATGATTTTCAACGAAAAAGATCAATTTTTAACCAATAAAATTAATTTTCTATCAAAATAGATGAATTTATAACAAAGTACACGAATTTTCAAACAAATATTTAAATTTCTAAAGGAATTTTCAACGAAAAAAAGAATTTTCCAACAAAATAGTTTACATTGCAACCAAAAAGGATACATTTCAACAAGTTTGTTTATACTTTCTATAGAAAACTTTCAACTAAGTAGTTGAATTTTCCATCAAAAAGGATTTTAATTTTATACGAAAAATAGTTGAATTAAAGAAAAAGAGATGAATTTTCAACAAAATAGTTTGAATCCTCAACCAAAACAGGTTATTTTTCAAACAAATAGCTACGATCTTTAACCATAATAATAAACTTAATTCCAACATCAGTTTATCGAAAATTCCCGAACTCTGTCAGGTTTTTCCTGACATTCCCTGGTTTTTTGGAATTACCTGACCTGTGACAAATCTGTAATTAAAAAAAAGTATTTTTTTTTCACTTTAAAATGTTTTTGTAAAAATATATGTATCAAGTGTAATATATATTTGTTCAAACAATAAATGCTTTAAGGCCATGTGACGAGTGGGTCACGTGGCCGGATTCATTCCTTACCGACACTTTTTTTATTTGTAAACTTATGTTCACACGAATAGCCACATCGAGTTGAAAATTTGGGATAATAAATAAGAAGCACTGAGAAATCCGGCTCTGATCCTAAATTTTAATGTATGTATGTATGTATACCATTAAGCCATTTCCCTTTCAGGGTAGGCGATATGAAAAAAGCAAAAAAAAAATTATTTACAAAAATTTTATTTTCATAATTATACAAACGTGACCCACTCGTCACATGGCCTTAAATTCTCTTAAACTTAAGCAAGATATCAGCTTTAGCAAGGTCTTGTACAGTCTTGTACTACTAATCAGATTCCTACATTACCGACATTGTTCCGCCCAACTCATCTCGACACGAAATGAGTTAATGCAAAGATATTATTAATGTACAGTTGAAAATGTTGGGAAAATAAATTAAAGATACTAAGGAAGGTTTATCCGATCATAAATGCTTATGATTACAAACAAATTTGAAACCCCATTTTTTTCTATCATAAACATTCAGGACAAAATACATTTTTCTTAGCGCCTTCTACTTAAATTACCTTCTATTTGAGTGGTACAAGAAAAACAATGTATATATGCATACCATGTTAAAAAAACCCAAAAATTAAAAATGGACATTATTTTCTAACATTATTATTTTGTTCACATTTAAATTATTCCAAAATAGCTTATAAGAGAGAGAATCATTAAAAAACCATTTTTTTACATCATTGAAATAATTTGAAAAGAATCTTTTTTTGCTGGAAAACATGTAATACAAAATATGAGATGAAATAATTAACTATCGATGCAACATTTTTTAAACTAACTACTTGAAATAACAAAGTTATAGTTTCATTAATAATAATATTTCAAATATTTAGAAGATTCTTGTTTCAAATCTTGTTGAATCTTGTCTAAAATCCACTGATTCTGAAAATATATGTTTGCTTTAAATTTGTTATCAATAATAAGATTACTAATGAAAGTAAAAAATTAAGATTTGAATCTTACATTGAAATTCCAGCGACTTTAAAAAAAATCAACGGATATTCCACAATTAAGAAAAAAATCAACAAAAGGTGATTTATGACGGAGGAATTTAAATCAAAAAACCAGATGGCACAATCGCGAGTTTTATTTTTTCGAAAAGTATCTGAGTTTCTTTCTAATAATTGACTAGAAGCAAGAATTAATGCCAACTACTTTTTTTATAAAAATAATAAGCGATATAATATTTAAGTTAACATAAAAAGTTAGGAACTAATTTGTTTTTCATTTCAAATTTTCTCTTCATTACACAACCCCGTTATCACACTTAGCCCTATCGACCCCATATAATGGAATTATTGTAACAGTCAAATTATAAAAAATTGATTGCAATACCTGATTGTTAGAGGAAGCAAAAAAATGATAAACTCGACTAAATATTCTAGTCACTATTTTCGTTTTTATAATCATACTAACAAAGCTAGGAATAATAAAGTATCAGAATTCTCTTTTGCATTTGGAATTTTTCTCATTTTGCATTTTTATCGTCAAAAGGGAACAATAATGTCAAAATGTCAAACATATTGTCACCCGCATATCTAAAAAAACAAAATAATCTAACCAATAATCTGTTCACGAAAACTAGACAAAAAGAATAGAAGCAGTATAGTCTTAATAGCTATTAGGTTTTCAGTATTTGAATATATATATATATATATATATATATATATATATATAAACGGAATCTAATTATATAGTTATTGCATTGATTGTGTTAAACAAATAAAAAATATTACTATGAGGTATTAAGTAACAAATACTTATTAAAGGAAATTTCTAAATTTTTTTATTAATACGAAACTTAAAAATCTTCCAAGTTTGGGGATATGGAAGTACTTGTAATAGTTTTGAAGCTTATAGACATTTTTAATGCTTTAAATTGTAAAATAACAGGGTGGCCACCGAGAGGCTCGGGTGGTCCAAAAATGCATTGGAAATTTTTGAATTTTTGTTTGTTTAAAAAAAATGATATTTAGAGGTTCCGCAAGCCCCATGAAGTTTAACACGTATTTCCTATAAGAAAAAAAGATGTTTAATGTAAATCTTATTCAGAATCCTCAATATTATCTTAATCTAGTTGAAACCAAACATTTCTCTTCACAATTAGGCGTAACATAAGTCTGTTTTATAGGGTCCCAAAGAAACCCCGTTAGTGAAAGAATGGGTTTTGCGAGTTTTTCGCGCTAATTATGACCTTTTTTTGTAGTTTTTTCAATGGACATTATATCTGGCACATAAAAGACCACTTCATACTCATAATGAGATTTTCATATAAATTTTTTAAACAATTTATTATTGTTTTTAGCAATTTTCTCATAGAATGGAGTTAGAAAGACGGGGTTCTTTAAAAAATTTCCTACTTGTTGTCCAATTTTCAATTAGAGGAAAGTGATAGTTCATCAGTGTTAACAGGAAGGATTGTTTAAACAATTTATTATTAATGTTAATAATATTTTCTTAGAAAAATGCTACAAAAATGCAGTTTGAAGAAAGAATCACTTCTAGTCAAATTTTCAATTAAGATAAGTTGAATAATTAACTAAAGTCTAGAAAATTAATTGCTCAAACAACTTGTTATTACTATTATTAATATTATATTTGAATAACGCTAGAAGGATGCGGGTTTTCCTGAAATTCCTGGCTTTTTGTCCAATTTTCAATTCGAGTGAAGTAATAATGAATTCATGTTAACAGAATAATTGTTTAAACAATTTATTATCATTGTTAATAATATTCTCTTTGCTTAATTGGTAGAATGTTGCGGTTTTTTCTGGAAATTTCAACTGTTTGTTTATTTTTCATGAGGTGTGAAATAATAAGTAATTAGATTGAGCAAAAATGATTCTTTAAACAAATTATTATTGTTTATGACTACCTTCGTCTATATCAGTGCCTGTTAGTTGCGGTTTTTCATCAATTTTTACCTTTCTGTCCTTTTTTCACTTAGTGAGGTAGTAATTAATTAAAGTTAACAAAAAAGTTGTTTAAGCTATTTAATATTGATTCCTGCCTCTTGTCTAAAATAGCTTTGGAACACGGAAAAAAATACTTTGTCAATGTAGAAAAAAAATTGATACTTCAACAAAATAAATTTGTAAAGATTGGACTATTAAAAAAAATGGGTTAAATTAACAAAGTTGGCATTGTTAGGAAAATCTTTGTAACAGTGACAAAGTTATTTGTTTATATAATATAATATATAATTATTAAGAAATATTTTTGATTTTAATAAATAATGTTTAATGTAACAAATAATCCTGTTTGTCAGAGTAACAAATAACTTTATTAGTTATGAATTGGTTTCATGGTAACAATGTGAGTTTGTTATTTCAGTAAACAGGTTTTGTTATGGTATTAACAAAGTTGGCATTGTTATTTTAACTATGTTTTATTTGTCAATATAATCATGTCATTTGATAAAACAACATTATTTTCAGTAACAAATTACTAGATTGTTAAAATGACAAAGCCTTTTTTTCCGTGAACCCTATAAAACAGAATTATGGTGTTGTTATTTGAAAAGTGAAATACATGTTAAACTTTGTAGGGCTTGCGGCACCCCTTAATATCATTTTTTTCAAAACAAAAAAAATGGATTCATTTTTATGTGAATTCGAACACATTTCTGGGGTGTTCCCTTAAAAATTCGAAAAAAATGTTGGACCACACTGGCTTCAAGCGGTTTCGGTGACTTCATGTGACTTCACACCAGTGACTTCAGCGAAGGTGTACACCTGACTTCACGAGTTGTTATCCCCTCGATGGCCACTATTTTTTAAATTTTTGTCTCCCGTCTTTCTCCTGGTTCTCGCGGTGAACATTCGTGATTTCTTCCAGTTTAGAGAAAAAATTATAACTCTCTTTGCGAAACTCACAGTTTTTTTACATAAATGATCAATTGTGGATGTCAGCAAGCATCAGTAAAACTTTTTGCAAGAAATCGATTGACTTTGAATCATAAAATAAGTAGGATAAGGAAATTTTTATGTCTAATAAAAATGAAAATACAGATATGCGTTTTATTACGCACTAGCAGTAAATCCATGCGTGCAAATCGCGCGTTCACGTCTCTGAACTTTTATTTACTAACAGAAAAAATATGCAAATTTGAAAATCCGTTATTGAAACAATTATTGAATATAATGTTCTAAATATTTTTGAAACAATAATTGATAATTAATAATTTCGAATTGAACGCGTCTGAAATTAAAAACATATATTTTAGACGATTGAGGACAATTGAATTAGAAAAAGGAGTTGAATTGTATAAATTCTAAGCAGAATCGCTAAAAATTAAACAATTTTAGTTTGAATTAAAAATCACGGAATTGAATGATTTCAGATTAAATTTTGAAAATAGTACAATGTCAAAACGATAAAAATGGAATATTTTGAGATTCGAATCTTGGAAATTGGGTGATTTAAAATTCAGAGGAATTGGAATTGTATTATTCATCATTGTAAGCGTTCAAAATTAAGTAATTAAAAATTGAAAACTTTTGAGTTTGAGCAATTTTAAATTCAACGCCATTAAGATCAGACAATTTAATTTTAAAAATTAAATTGAATCTTTCAAAGTAAAGGCTTCTAAAACTCTAAGATTTTAAATTGCTATTACGTAACAAAATTAAAATTTAACATTAAAGCTAATTAGACAAATTTTCCGAAGATCAAAAAACGAAATGCATTATTCTAAAAAATCTTTTAAAATAAATAGTAATTTCAAACGGGAAACATTACCAATGTATAAATTTCTACTCCATAACTTTGAAACTTAAACGGAGGCGAACTTCATTTAAAACTGAAATCAATTTTAGTCACCAAAAACGGTGGTATTAGAGCATTTTTGTACTGAAACTCTTTAGTATTTCAATTATTTGAAGTAAATTTAAGTCGCATAAAAATTAAGTATTTTCAAATTGCTAATTATGTTTTACAAAATTGAAGCAATTCAATATTAATTTCAAAATTAAAACCTATGGAAGGGAAAAAATAAAAATGTAGCGTTCAACATGTAAATACAGAACTCTTAAATTGTAACCATCTAAAATTACAGTAATTATTTATTTACTGATGTATCAATTTCATATAGTATAATTTTTATCTTTTCTGATTTTGAACTCAATTTTTTAATTTCAAATTTTCCTTCAGAATTATTATTCATTCTTGAAATTTTCCAAACATTTTTCAATTTGAAATTAATTATTTGTTGAAATCTTCAACAGAAACTCGACAATTTTATTCTATTACATTCGAAATTAAAATAAAGAATACAAAACGAGATTGCTGTAATCTGATTCCATTTTTTGAAATTGTACAATTCTGAGCTTTTCACATCGAAATTTCTTTATGTTTACATCTGAAATTACTAAGTTCAAAACTGACTATCAAGGCTTTTAGCATTGAATGAAATATTTAATAGCAGAATGGACCTGACATTTTGTATAATTGTTTAAATTTAAATGTACAATATTGTGAAATTTAAAATTCGAAACCTCCAAGAATTATTCTAAAAATTAATTTAAGAAAAAACTTTAGTTTCAAAGCCTCAAAGATTAAACTGTTTTACAATTGCGCATTCAAAACTATAATTTTATATTAAAATAATAGACATTTGAAAAACGATAAATATATTAATAATAAGTGTCATATCATGTAGTATCAAGGTACATTCAAAACGACTGGATAGATTTTTGATTACAAAATGTGATTTATGTCAACAAAAAAATCGCTGTCATTTTCACCGTTCCAAATATTGCAGAATTTTAAATATTACGAGAAATATTAATTCTAAACCTTTAAAGTTCAATTATATGAAACAATTTTAAAATTTAACGCTTTCGCTTTGCTTCCAGTTTTAAAAACACTTTGAATTAAAGGAAAAGAACATTCTTCAATTTTCACATTCTCATAATTTGTGATTGAGAAAGAAATTATAATTGTCCGAAATTTCACACCACAGTTTTGCAACAAATCTCCACGTTTTAAGCTCCCCTTAAGCCGAAAATTGCAGTTTTACGCCAAACGACGACGGATATGTGAAAAAAAGTTGAAGGAAGAATTGATAGAGGGACGAAGTGGCAGATTTTGTACGTTTTGTGTTTTATTTTAGTCGTTTATCGAAAATGGAATCGAAGACAACATTTTATCTCAAAAGGAGGGCGGTGTTCGTATTTATGATGACACCCTGGTGAGTTCAATCTACGTGTGATGATCTGTGACAAACCAGAGTAGAGGTGGAAAAAGTGTTTAAAATACCGTGACGTAGTTTTTGAACAGCCCCTAACGGGCCATTCATAAATTGCGTAACAACTTTTTTTGAGGAGAGATGCTTCAGAAAAATTTTACGATCTGTTCAATGGGAAGGGGGGGGGGGGGGGAGAATTGACACTGTTAGGAAAAATTTTTAAGAAATCAAACCTATAAAAAATCCATGTATCCAAAGTTATAATATAACGTTGAAGTTCAGTAATTATAAAAGATTGTAATCAAACTTGACAGTTTTATTGAATATTCATTATTATATTGGTATAATTTTTTAATTTCAATTGGTATAATTATATTATATATTGGTAAAATTATTTTCCACCTTTATGTAGAAAAATATCTATAAATCAAAGCACTTTTTACCATTTTTGAAATTACTACTACCCCCAGATTCATTCAAAGAAATTTTTTTAGATCAATGAAATGTTTTTCTTTGTTCCAATACACATTTTTTTCCACTTAAAAATTATATGTTCTGGAATTTTTAAAATATCTGATATATCCCATTTTTTACACTGATCCATTTTTAAGATATTTAGAATTGAAAATTCGCTGACTTGTTTAATATTTGAATTTTTATAGTTTGAATATTTTTGAAACAATAATTATTAATAATTAATAATTTCGAATGAAACGCGTCTGAAATTTAAAAAAATATGTTTTGAACGATGTTGGACAATTGAATTAGAACAAGGAGTTGAATTGTATAAATTCTATATAGAACCGCTAAAAATTAAAGAATTTTATTTTGAATTAAAAAATCACGGAATTGAATGATTTCCAATTAAATGTTGAAAATATTACAATTTCAAAACGATAAAAATGGAATATTTTAAGATTCGAATCTTGGAAATTGGGACAATTGGAAATTCGCTGACTTGTTTAATTTTGAATTTTCATAGTTTGAAATCACGAAATAATGAACATCTTTCTAAAATGGGTCTATATTGAAGATATGCAATTGAAGATTCTTCAATTCTTAATGTGTATAATTTATACAATGATGTGATTTTGAAATTTTTTCAATATTTCAATTTTGAATATTTACAATTAAAAACTCTTCAATTTTAGAGATTTAATAGTACATTGTGCGCCAAGGAACTTAAGTCGGTCATTATACGCCGCGTGTGCGTTTGCAATACAAGTCGTAGACGAGCGCGAAGCGCGAGGCGGAGACGAGTATTGCAAACACACAAGGCGTAATGACCGACGTAGTTCCATGGTGCACATTATACTTTATACACCAAGGGCATAATCTGCAAGTTTTTTGCCCCCGATTATCATGTATCACAGGGGAGCTCTGACGTGTCGAGTCGAATCCTTACAATTCACTTTTAGCGCCGGTTAACAAGATTTTTACTGAGCCGGTTGATATTTGCTAGTCTCAAGATTTTTTAAAAATATGAAAATTTTGGATATTTTTGAAAATTTGAAATTTTTTGGAGGATTTGAGTAATTTTTGAAAATATATATAATTTTCAAAAATTTCTTGAATTTCCAAAAGTATCCAAAAATTTCAAAAATTTTCAAAAATTTTCGAAATTTTCAAAATTCCTTAAATTTTTGAAATTTTCAAAATTTTTGAAATTTTCAAAATTTCTTGAATTTTCAAAAATTTTCAAAATTTCTTGAATTTTCAAAAATTTTTTAAATTTCTTAAATTTTCAAAAATTGTAAAAAATTCTACAATTTTCAAAAATTTTCGAAATTTTCAAATTCTTGACATTTTAAAAAATTTTCCAAAATTTCCGAAATTTTCAAAAAAATTCTCAAATTTTTAGAAAATTTCAAAAATTTACCCCCTCCACCTTCTCCCCCCAACCCCAACCCACCCCCGACACCCCT
>CAKNXH010067877.1:12773-25757 GCA_932178445.1 Andricus quercusramuli
CAATAATGGGGCCATTATTGTACTGCTCCCACCACTGACCCATAAAGGGCTACTTAAGTTCCTGAAAACAGGCACGTAATACGCCCGAATCATGCCTGCGACGTATAAACTTTAATATTCTTAAATTTATATGATTTCGAAGTTCATAAAGACTCTTAAAACCTAAATATTTCAAATTAAAAACATTTCAAATGCAAATCAGCAGAATTATAGAATTTTTAAATGTATATCTTCAAAATTAAAAACTCTGCAATGTTAAATATTTACCATTCAAAGTTCTACAATTTTCAAGAGTTACAAAAGAAAATTCTTGAATCATGAAAATATAGAAATGAAAATTATTTAGTTTTTAAGATTTATATTTTAAAGGTAGGTATGTAATTTTGAATGTTTTTTTTTACATTTTTTAGTTCAGTTTTGAAGATTTTCAATGACAATGCATCTATTTTTAAGATTTAGAATTCAAGATTAATTGCTTTGAAATGATTATACTTCAAAATGATCTAATTTTGAATGTTTTTTTTTTCAAGAATATGTTATTCAATTTTGAACATTTATTATAATGGCAAATTCTTCAATTGTGAAGATTTGAAATTAAAGACTCTTCAATATTCAATGTGTATAATAGAAAATTATGCAATTTTGAATGATTTTTTTGAATAGTTCAATAATGAAGATCTAAAATTGAAATTTGTTCAATTTTAGATATTTACATTGAAATATTCTTTAATTGTGAACAGTAAAAATGATAGCGTTTATTTATTTTTCGGAAATTCTTCTGATTGTTCATATATGCAGCATATATGTTTCGTTTCATAAAAGACGGAATTGCAATTCCATTTTTGTGTTACGTACGTATAGCCTTTGAGTGGCCCTTGAGGTAACGCGTTACTTCAGTTACTGATCATTTGTTAATCCATTTTCTACATTTATTACAAGGATTTCACTTATTAATTAAATTTTTGAGAGATTGTTAATTATATTATTTAAATTTAAACAAAAACAGTGACCTGACTCTAGTGTTCTCAAGAGTTTGAAGTGCTCGAAGAAATTCTCACGAGCATGAGAATATGCTCAACCTTTATGTACTTTGAGAATTCAATGAGCATTTATGAGCATTTTGAATTAGGATCTAAACAACTGTATTTTATATTTCTATTTAAAATAATTACATTATTTAAATTTCGCGGGAAAATGTATCGCGTCAAATTGGAAAGGGCGCTAAATTTAAATGATAAAAGCAAAAGTCAAAGTAATGGAAAATATTTTATTCGCATTAAACAGTGCCTTACTCTGGGTTGCTACAATATCTTAATTTCTAAATTCTCATAGGTATAAAACCAACCATACACCAGGAGAAAATGATCTTTTAACTAAAATGATGAATCTTCGACCAAAAGTCTGAATTTTTAACCAAATAGTTGAACTTTCAACCCGAAAGAATAATTTTATACCAAAAAAAGATTCATTTTCAACAAAGTACATGAATTTATATCCGTAAAAGATCAATTTTCAACATAAAATAGAAGAGTTAAACTGTTGTAAAAATAAATATTCAGCAAAAAAAAATTTCAATAAAATAGTTTTTTTCATAAGAAAATGATTTTTCAACCAAAAGTATAAGAATTAAATTTTAAGTTAAAACAATAAATTTTCAACCAAAAAAATTAATTCTCAACAAAATAGTTCAATTTTAATTGAATTTTCTACGAACAAAAATTTCAGTAAAGTATATAAATTTTCAACTAAAAAATATCATTTTTACAATCCAAAAATATGAATCTTGCTATTTAAAGTTAGAAATGTAAATTTGGAAAAAAATTTTTAACAAAATTAATTATTTTTTGACGAAAAATATGAAATGTGTCAAGCAAAATTTGGAATGGTTACATCTTCAATTCCAAAAGCTAATTTTTAACCAAAAAGAAACAAATTTTCAACCAGAGCAATTAATTTTTAATCAGAAGTTTGAATTTTCTATCGAAAATATGAATTTTCGACCACATAGTTGAATTTTCAACCCAAAAGATGAATTTTTTATCCACTTTTAACTAAAATGGTCAATCTTCAACAAACCAAAAAAGTCATTGCTGACCAAATAGATGAATTTTTAACTAGAAAGATCAATTTTCTACCAAAAATGAAATAGTTAAAGTTTCAGTTAGTAAATATAATTTTTCAGTGAAAAAAAATTTCAACAAATAGTTAAATTTTCAACAAAATAAATGAATTTTTCGACGTTCTTAACAGAATGTACTACTCCTCGAAATCATCCAATATTATGTTTAATTCAGAAATTTCTAAGACTTATTGTATAATTTTAAAGATACTTTAAAGATATTTTGAAGAAGAAATTTTAAAGATTAATTCTCAAGAACAGTTAAAAACACGAATTTTCAACAAATAATTGAATTTCCACCTAAAACAGATCAATTTTCAACTTAAAATAGAACAAGAAGAAGAAAAAATGTAACAGTTACATTTTCAGTTCAAACAATTAATTCTAAATAAGAAAAAACGCATTTTCAATCAAAAAGATCAATTTTCAACCAACAAGATCAATTTTCTATCAAAATAGATCAATTTTTAACAAAGCACATGAATTTTCAATCAAATATTTTAATTTTTAAAATAATTTTTACCCAAATAGGAATTTTAAACTAAATATTTGAATTTTCAACTTGAGAAGATAATTTTTTAACAAAATAATTAAATTCGGAACAAAAAAAAAAGGGTTTTCGACTAAAATGATGAATCAATAAAAAAAATGAATTTTTCACAAAGTAGTTCCACTTCCAAATAAGTAGTTGAATTTTCAACAAAAAAAGATAGATTCTCAACAAAAAACGTGAAATTTGATATTTCAACCAAAAAATATTTTAATTTTATACAAAAAACAACTAAAAAAGAAGAATTTTCAAAAAAATAATTTTAATCATCAACCAAAACAGATTAGTTTTCAACCAAATAGTTGCGATTTTTAGCCATAATAATGAAATTAACATCAACTTTAGTTTATCTATAAATGCAGCTTAAATTCTGAGCATATTCTCGAGAGCATTTGCTCAACATAAATTCTTGGGCATTTAAGAACACTGCCTGACTCATCCTTTTTTCAAAATTCGCGCTATATCTGCCATCTGTTGGAGAGAGTTCAAACTAAGCCCAAACAAAATCTCTGTAGATAACAGAGCGTCACAGGACCATGCCAAAGATATTTGACCATGCTGTCGGTTGCGCTGTAGGTAACCAGAAAATTCGAAAAAAGTTCCTAAATTCCTATAATGGCGCTGCGATCGTTGCGACGTTGCCATCTAAATACACTATTTACGATTGTTTCTACCGAAAGAGCTTATTTTTATGCAAATAAACATTTCTAAACGTCATCTTTGAATATTTAAGTACCTATGATGTCATTTAGCAACATAACATTTACGCCATTTCCATAATCCTAGTTTAGTGCGTTGTGGAATGTGCGAGGAGCAGCTACTGTGTTACGCAGCTCTGCATGATGCCGAACAGAAAATTGATGTTAAACTCCAATAAAATGATGCTTACGCATTACCCAAAGTACTCTGTACTTGGATATGCCTCGTACTGTCATTTTTACTACACCATGTACGGTTTTTCGGTAAATAAATCTGAAATTCACATTTTTACATGGTAGCAGTGAAATCTGGCAACAGGGCAAACCTTTTCCCGTTGGGTGCTCAGTCACTTCCTAGTCAAAAGATTTTCTTCGATCACAAACAAAAATAATATTTATTTTAATACAAAAGTGCAATCCTGGTATTGTTTTTGGAAAGCCACAAGGGATTTCTTCGCAGTGACAGTTTCTCGACCTTGAAAATTTCGGTACGTGCTTTTCCAGTGGAAATTATTTCCAGCGCGCGAGTGAGCGTCACATTAGAGATTATTGTGGAATCTGTGTTAAAAATTGTTTCATCTCTTTGAGGATCGCGAATCGATTGATTAAATAATACAGCTGTTTTGCCTTTGGAATTTGGGAAAGAGTGTCGTTAGTGAGTTCTATTACTATCGTTACGCCAACCTGGATACGTGATTGTAATCGGTCAGTGCTAATGAACCTAAGAACCATGGATAGGATTTGGACACATAAAAAGACATGCCTCACCGAAGTAGAGGTATTTTATCTTTTACTTTTGTACGAAAAGATTCATGTTCAGAGAATTGTAAACAAGTGAAAAAATACTATATAAAAAAAAGGCTGAGACCTAAGATTCAAGTTTATTTTTATCAATTCTGAGTTGAAAATCTCTCCTAGGAGATCTTTGTATTTTTTTGGGAACCAACAAGTTGTCGTGCAACAATCAGGGAGTCATGGAAATGTCAGGGTAATAGATTGATCATAGAAAAGTCGTGGCAAAACTGAAGATTTTTTTTGAATATCAGGAAACGTACGAAACTGGGAAATTCAAAAAATTTCGTATTTTTAAATCTCATATTTAGTGACCTGAGTGAGTAATTAATCAATCAAGAATTTTTGTATCCAAATAACAAAAATTGATTGTTTGAATTTGAAAGTCCTTGAAATTAAATAGATTTAAATTGAAAGTGTTCAGAATGGTAGAATTTGACAATGAAATTATTAATGACATAGTTGTACGATTTTAAATTAACAATATCCAAAATTGAATCATTTCATATTGAATGTTTAAAAATTGCACTATTTCAGGTTCAAAACCTTTAAAATAGAACAAGCTGAAGAAAGTCAAGTAACTGCCTCAAGCATTCATGATTTGACAATTTTATATTTAAGCGTCGAATTTAACAGGTTATGAGCTGAATTTAACATTTTATGGCATCAAATTGTCAATATATTCTTCCAAGTTAAAAAAATGTTTGGCGCAAAATCTTTTTCTAAATTTAATAATAGAAAAATTGGACAATCCTTGAATTAGGACGTCTATCAAAATTGAAAAATTCTAATAAAAGTCTGTAATGTTTATATTCACCACTTTTTACATATCTTTTAACTTCAAATATCATTGGAATATATGTAGTAGAATTTGTTGTTTCAGGAAGAATTAGAGAAAGTTACAATTCAAGGAAATTTAAAAAAGTTTTTAAAAATTGGGTAAAGTCAGGAAGTTTAAAATCTGATTCTCTCTAGATACACTGAACTCAAAAAATGCATTAAGTTTTGCATAATTTAAACATTATGAATTACATTAATACAAAGGGTTTGATGTTTCAAATTATTTAAAAAGTGGTTCATACCATTTTAATTGATTTTTAACAAAGTTGTTGTGATAAAAGGGTATTTTTCATTCAAATGGATTCAAGATTAAAATTATATAAACAAAATTAAGTTTTAAAGAATGCATTCTTATCACAAAAATTAAAAATGAATCTCTGGGAAGCATAAAAAACCTAATTTAATTTGACAAAACAGGTAAATTTTGAGGTTAATTACTTGATAATTATTGTAACAAAATTTCCAAGTTTGTCATCAAAATTGCACTGATAATCTATTTTGAAATAGTAAAAGTTTGGAAATTATATTTTTACATTTATTTATATTGATAATTTATATCTTCAAAAATTTTTTTAATTCATTTGATCTATATATTGAAAGAAATATCGATAAGGTCCGGAAAAAATCGATTATAGACCAAGATACACGCTCCAGGAAGTTAACCTCAAAATCGTTTTAGTTGCTTCTTCTGCTGCTCTTTATTTTTTTATTTGTCTAATTATTGTGTTTTGGTTTACCGTAATGATGGTACGTTAAATAGTCTATATTTTATTATATTTCGATCATAAAAGAAATACATTTTAATTTAAGTTTTATTTGAAATGTTGACTTCAAAATTGTGATTTCTGGCAAAAATGATTAAAACTGTTCCTTCGAAATTCTCGTTTTGATTTTTCTATTAATCGTAAAAATATAATGATTTAATTTTAAAAATGGAAAATTACATTTGTCTGACAAGTTAAAGTTCTTGAAGCGTCTGTGCTTTTTGAAAAATCTGTAAAAAAAGGAACTATTCTTCTGGTTAAAAAATCATACTTAGTTAAAAATTTTGTTAAAACTATCTGTCTGGAAATTTATATAGTAGGATAAAGACACCATTACCGAGGGGGAAGTATTTGACGAGGAAATAGTTAATTTCTTCCAACCAAACACTTTAATATGATATTTTTTAAATGTAGAAGACAGAAGTCATTAAACAAAATTTAATTAAGCTTTTGAATCATAAAAATTAAATTTACATGAAAAAATAGTGAGAATAGAAGGAATCTTATCTTCGATCTCTACATTTATCTTATGTTAAGTTAAAATTAGGACTGCAAAATACTAAATCTTTAAGTTGTGTAAATTTGAATTACCTAAAAAATGATCTTGCTTTTAAGTTTTCAAATATTGAAATAAAAGTCCATTTCTTTAAAAACAAGACCTCTAAAATCTAAAAAAAAAGAACATCTTCTCTGCTTCAATAAAAATTCACCCATTTCTTTAGATCGAACCTAACCATCTTTCTTTCTCTCTACAGGTGAGCCGTTGAAACACCGAAAAAAGTCCAACCCGATGCAACCCCACTACTCCATCATCACTATGTCCATTCTAAGGATAACCTGATTGAACGAATTATCCCGAAGCTAATGGTACTTCGACGCTCCAGTGGTCATCCTCCCAGTGCAACGATGGAGGAACCCGCGAAGAAAAAGCAGCGAATCGAGAACGAAGATGACGAGGATGACACCATCACCGAGATTGAACGGTTTCAAACCAGCCTCTTGGCTCAGTGCCTATGCAACATCCCCGAGAGCAGTTTGCGAAAGCCCTTCACCGCTACAACTGTAGCATCAGCCAACGGGGAATACCGAACCGCTTGCCTCTCCGAATGGGAGCCCGACAAGACCCTCGAATTCATAAGTGCCCTGCAGCTCCTCTTCGATGTCGCCATCAGACAAAGTACAAAGACTGTGATGTGCAGTCGAATCGCAGATGTTTGCGAGGCTTTAGCTCGAAACGAGCACGGCATTATTGACCAAATAATCGACCTTTCCTGCACACCCAACAAGTTCATCTCCTTCTCAGCCAGCAGAGCACTAGCAGCTTTCTTCATCGTGACGAAAGAGAACATCGAGGCTGCGTGGTTAGAACGACTCACTCAATCCTTACTAAACACGCATTCTCCGAGTCAAATGCTCTTCACCCTCGACGTTATCAAAAGGGTAGTAGAGCATCGAGATGACAGCACTCATCCAATGGAAGATGCTGAACATTCAGGTCCATCCGCACACTGCAACACCCTCGAAATCGATCCAGACAGTCAAGACAGCACTCCAGTCAAGGCGATGTGCGTAAAAGCTCTTAAGTCCAAGTGGACCGTCCTCGTCACCAAGTTCGACACGATTCTCACCTACTACACTCCCCAACACGAGTCTGCCGTCATCATTTTCCTGGAACTCTGGGAATCCATCATCTCCGTTAAAGCCAACCTCTCCGTCATTGACACGAAGATGTTCTTTTCCCAACTCGACAACATGGTTATACATCTCAACGCCAGTGTTCCTGGGGTTATCTGGCGACATCTCCTCGGACTCTTCAATGAAGTCCTCTGCTACGGAAGCACCCTCTCGCTCCAGGACATCCTTCCAGATGAACCCTGTTCCCTCGCACACTTGATAGTTCGTGCAGTTAAGGACTGGAGACTTCTCGATGCTCTGCCTTATCGACAGGGATCTGGGAGATTTGGTGGTGGTTCCGGAGACGGGGATCGACCCCTTCTGCAGCAAATTGTGCTTCTGGTTTTGAAAAGCGTTGCGGTGACCGTCAAGGAAACGAGAAGTGATTCCAGCGACTCTTCCTTAGGATCGGAAGCAGAGGATATTGATGCAGACATGGCAGTGATTGAGCGAAGCATTCGGGAAGTTTTGAGACAACTGGATCATTGTGTCAAAGCTTTGTTGCCTTTTCATCCGGAAATGCCCTTGTCGGAATGGATTATCCAGGTTTTTCATGACCAGGATGATTTTCTGGTGGAAAGCATGGTCTGTTGTTTAGATATGGCTGTTGGACTTTTCTATCGAGGTCCTCCCCCTCCGCAACATGATCTTGGACGAATGCTCAGTCCGACTCGGACCTTCGTCCAGTTTGTCCAGGCAATCGCGCATGATCCAAACGTTCTTCTAGACTTATTGCATGGTAGCGAGACTTGCTTCTTGCTCTATCTTCTCAGGTTTCTTAAGTACATTAAGAGAAATTGGTCGGAGTTTGTGACTTGTTGTGCTGGAGAGCTGGACAATACCATGACAGTACTTATTAGACTCAGACTATCGATAGTAAGGATAGTTTCGAAAAATCTCTTCTCATACAATATCAGCCCGATACTACGTTTGTTAGAGAAATGCGAATCACTTTACGAAGGGAATGTGGAAAATTGATATATGGACAATGCAAACTCTTCTCGGTAATGTATAATCGGTTATATAAAGAGGACCCTTGGGATATCTTTTCTGCAGTTTGGAACTTGGAAGGATTCATAAATTATTAAAAACTAATGCAAGTAGTTGAGCGTATCCCACTGCTGTCAACTTCTTTTTTCAAACTGCAGATTCTTGCATGTCTCGAGGAGCAACCCTTTCAGAAATAACCATCTAGATGGAAATGTAGTTCTTTTTCTAAATTACAAATAGAAATTTTGTAAATATCCACTGATAAATCGAGTTCTAAAGAGAGAAGAATCTGGAAAGTATTCTCGAGTGTATTCGCGATTAATCTTCTTTTTGGGAATATTCAAGTTCTCTCAATGAAAATTAATACGGATAAGATTTTTTGCAAATATTTCTTTCTGTACAATTTCAAGCATCAAGATTTCTGTTCAAAATTTAGATATCTCTACAGTCTGCAATCTTGAAATCCTGTGTACACTCACACTTTTAAATCAGTATTTATCTGAAATTGTAAATATATATAAATTCTTTAAATCAAAGAAAGATTTAGGTTTAAAATTATAACATAAAAACTGTAATTATAATTTGAAACAGGTGATTTTGGAAGAGATATCTGTAATTCTGAATTTAAAAAAGGAATTTTGTAAAAAAATTGTGATGCTGATTGGAAATTTAAAATAATCTGGCTGGTAGACACACTGGAAGTTCTTGGAAATTACAAAAAAAACATGAATCTAACAATCAAATTTGTACAACTATGTCCTAAGCAACATTATTAAATTTTTTTTTAATTCAAGAGAGTGTGTTGTCCACCTTTGATCTTTAGATTTTTCGTTTTATTTTTAATTTTCGAGAAAATTGTATTTAAATTTGAATATTGAATGTAAAGAGGAATTTAAATTTGGATTAATTCTCAATTCAATTTCTTCCATTTTAATTCTTTAGTATTGAGGCCATTAACATTGTTTGACTTTTTGCAGAATTAAAACCATCCAAGTCAGATCCTATTAAAAAATAGAATCTTCGCTTTTTGTAATTTGGATGTTTAAAAAAATCAAAAGGATCTAAAGTTGAACACGATATTCAATATAGCTGAATTAACTCTATGCAATATATTTAAAGCATAAAAATCTTTGGTAATATTCTGCAGAATATTTCCTTGTTTTTAATTCTCGAAAATTTTAGAACTCTTTAAGAATTAGCCAAACGCTCAAGCGAATCAAATTTTCGTCTGAAAATTAGATGATTTAATAATAGAAGTTGAGTCAAACTTCAACAATTCAAGAGTGCAATAGACTTAAATTTGTAGATACTGATTTCCCAATGAATGATGCGAGTAATCTATTTAAAGTACTTGGACTATACAAGAAAAACTTCTATTCAATATCCTTTTTCATATTTTCAAATACATAAAAGTCTCTCATTTGACATATTTTTTCAAATTGAAAATGGAGGAATAAGTTTTTCCTGTAAGTTTCTATCAAAAAGTATCAATATTTAGTACAAAATATTGGTATTGTTAAACATTGGCAGGAAAATGTCCAATGAACAAATATCAGTATTAAATTCTTAAACATGTTTTGAAAAAACAGATTAAGACCGAATCTTAAGATTTTAGAAAAATTCAGGAGATTGCATTGTCCTTTTACCGTTTGCTGCCAATAATTTTATTATGTATATACACTTAGTATATTTTAGTATAAGCCTCTTCAGTTATCGATCATAGGCTTCGTAAAAATACATACAAAAATCTTGTAGTATTAACAGAAAAAGAATTATTGGAAGTTAACATTAGAAAGAATATTTGAAATGCAATTATGTTTTTTTTTACTCAGTACTAACTGGCTCTCTGATTTTAAACCGTAATAACTTTCCTTGTTAATTTTATTGCTGACGAAATGTTTTAAAAATAAATTTGAGAATTTATTTCTTATCTTTCCGTATTTATGCTCATTTCAACTATTTATTATCTTTAGAAATATAGCAGTACTTCCGTTGCATGTTTTTCACTCCGTGCCTTGGTGCTTAATTTACATTTTGGAAGATATTAAAACTTAATCTTAAGTAGTACAAAGGATTAGTTAACGAAATAAAAAATTAGAAGTGTAAAACTTTAACTGCGGTGCTAAGGATTTTACAGCATTATAACTGTTAAGAGGCACCGTTGAAAATACGCATAATTAATTAGAATATTATTTAGGTCGTTAATTAATGGAAACCCGAAACAAGCGGATTTCAGCGTTATATTAATATGTTACAGACTCCATTATCGACCTCATATTTTGTAGCGAAATTCCAAGTCATTTTAGACTTTAATCCACTAAAATTTGCGGGCCAATCGATTAAACTACATTAATGTCAGAAGTCGTTAAACTACTTTAGTAGAAATTAATTACAAAGCTTTTAAATTATTCACCGACGTTAGTAGTAAATGCTAATGCAAAATATATTGTATCAATCATAACTTAATTTTGTATTATAAATTAAATCGAAACGTACTTTCGTACATTGAAGACTGGAAATTAAGGTTTTAATCTACGTTTCTCAAAAGTAATTTCTCCATTATTTTAAAAGTCTTTTTTTTTTGTATCAAACTTCAGTTTCCAATCTTCGGTTAGGAAATGTGTAATTATAATTAAATGCTAACTTATGTAATAGAAGCATAATCTATAACGTCTATAAGCATGCAATGCTAAATCATCTTTTTTTCCGTCTGAAAAACGGAATGTACTAACTTTTTGGTCTGTATATTATCATTAACTTATAGTGTAAATATTTCCAAGTGGGATTTATCGATCAATATTTTATTGAAATGTGCGAACCAACATCACATTAACATTTGAATTTAGTTCTATGCACAATCGTTAAACGTAAATTCAACGCAGGTGTAAGACTGTCCAGGTTTTTTTTTCCTGTGGGAGAAATTTAGTAAATTATTTATATTATAAATCTTCGAACTGAGTGAAGAAAATGTATAACAAAAGTTCTTGAGAAATATGTCTTTGATAAAATTATTCAATGGGTGTAATACAATTCCATCCGGAATAAAAATGTTTAGAATGGGAAATTTTCTTCCGGGAATTCGTAGAAAAAGGGCGAACTTGTGAACGAAACCGTACAAACTATTCTCGTTTCTGAACTTTTGACTGTAATCGCAATGCGTTTAAATCACGATACTTTGTAAATATATATACAAATTGTTTATTAAATAGTTTTTAGTAAAACTACTTGTGTAAGTATACAACTTGTAATGCACTAATGTTTAAATATTTGTACTTTTTTGTAACATTCTGTGTTTTATTTCGAAAATCCTTTACCACTTAATAGTTATAACAGGCATCACAGCGCAAAAGGAGCTCAAAAAGGGGAAATCGGGTGGTTTTCTCACGAAAATAGGGGAAAGATTAAACATTTATTTTCATATGTCGAAAAGAACCATCTTTTTGTAAGAAATGCTACATTTTTAAATAATTTTCAATGATTTCTGCCATTAAAGATTTATTTTTAGAAATTGGATATACTTAGATCGTTGGAAATCCATCCAGAGTGATTTAAAAAAGTCCGGGAAAAAATAAAATTAGTTAAATACACAATTTTGATATGTTTAACATCGTTCTCATAAATATTTCTTTCCAAGATTTGTCATTTCATCCTTACTATAATTAATACTTTTAATGTAAATTTGAAACTAAAATCTTCAGTAGAGCGAATTGAAAATGGTAAAATTAATCGAATCGTTTAAGCTGAGGGATAACAGGGTTCACAGCGCAAAAATAGCTCAAAAAAGGGGAAATAGGGTAATTTTCTCAAGAAAAAGGGGAAAACATAAACATTTATTTTTGTATGTCGAAAAGAAAAAACAGTCTTTTTATAACAACTGTGACATTTAAAAAAAAATTTCAAGGATTTTTCCATAATTTCTGCCATTAAAGAATTTATTTTTAAAAATTGGATACTTTCAATGTAAATTTAAAACTACTCTTCAGTAGAGCGAAGTGAGTATACTAAAATTGGTCGACATCCAAAAAAAGCGAAGAAAGAAATTTTTTAATCGGTAAATATCTTCAGTTGTCTTTTTGAAATTTACAATAAAAAATTGTAATAATTCAAAAAAAAAATTGCCTTAAATTTTTTTTATTGTACTAAAACATGTTTTTTGGATTGATTCGAACCTGAAATTTCTTCAGCTTGAACCAAAGAAACATGTTAATATTTGTTATTCATGAGAAACATTTTTGTCATGGTGTTTACAACGTTTCAAAATCGCAAAAATTATAGGAAATCCCAAAAATCCTAACTCACGACAAAATTTTTATCCGAAAAAAAAAAATAAAAATAAGATAATTTTCGAACAAAATAGTTCAATTGTTGAATTAGGAACATCAGTTTTTAACCAAAAATGGAATAGTTACATTTTCGTTTCGAAAAATTAATTTTCAATTGAAAAAAGTGAATTTTCGCCCAAATTGTTGAATGTTGAAGCCTGAAAGAAGAATTTTCTACAATGCAGTTAATTATTCAACACAAAAATATGAATTTTCAATTAAAAAGTTAATTTTC
>CAKNXH010067900.1:0-33474 GCA_932178445.1 Andricus quercusramuli
GGATTCGAACCCACGTCATCAGATTTCGCGTCCGAGGCTCTTGACCAAGATGCGTACTAGAGTTTCGTTTTAAAATTGGTCTTAACCTGATGTCATAATTGGTTCGTCTAAATTATATCTACAAATTTACTCTGATCCATTTTTTTATAGGACGTGTAGTTTTTGATTTAATCGTGAAAAAGAACATTACAAATAAACAAGTTAAATTTGTGTAAGAACGACGATAGATTAATTACAAACAAGGAAAGAATATTAAAGTAATCATGAAAAATAAAATGTTTACTTTATTTTGCTATATCTGTATGAGCAGTTCGGAACCGAGATACATATATTAATATAGCATACATTAGGGTGATCCAAAAAAAGACAATTTCGAATTTTTGGGATTAGACTAAAAAATATTGTAGGATACATGAAAATAGAGAGCCCCAATTTTTTTGTTTTGCCAAAAAGTAATTAGTAGGACTACGCATTTGATTCAAAGTTTTTTCTAAATTCACTACACAACATAGAGAATTCACGGCGCCGCCTATGGTTCAGCTAGGCAGTGCGGCGGCAATGTAACAGCTACACTTTGCGAACCTGACCTGCTCCTTTGTTAAAGCTTGAGGCTCGCCTAAGTCCTCAACAACCACCTTACCTAAATCTTATTGCATTTCTGCAGAAAATTTTCTCTGCCCTAATCCATTGTTAGTGATCGGCACAATGTGATGAATGAATGATTGAATGAATTATTAATGTATAATTGAATGTATAATTAATAATTAATCATAAATTAATAACTATGAATTCGTTATTAATTAATAAAATTAGTTATTTATTTATAAATGAATAATAATTTTTGATCAATTACTGGAAAACAATTAGCTAATAATTAATTATTAATTGATAATTATTTCTGGAACATTTGAAGTTTCAATTAATTTAATTTTAATTACCATTTTTAATTTTAATTATTGATTAATTTATTGTTTATCAATTATTAATTAATTAATTATGAATGAATTGATGATTGAATTAATAATAATTTAATAACAATTTTTTGTTTGTTAATTAATATATATTTAATTATTAATCAATCAAATAATTGTAAATTTTAATGAATTTAATTGGAATTATTATTAATAATTATCAATATTAATTATTGTTATTTCAAATATTTAATATTTTTAATTAATTTAATTTATGATAATTTATCATTAATAATTGATATTATCATTATTATTATTATTAATTTAAATTATTCATTAATCAATTATAAATAAATAGATGATTGAATTTATAGTAGTTTAATAATTATGAATAAATTCGTAATTATCTATTAATTAACAATTATTTAATTATGAATCAATCATAAAAAAACGTGAAATTTGAATGAGTTAATTTAATTATTATCAATCAATTATCATTATTCATTATTGTTATTTATTGTTATTTTCAATATTTGAAAATTTTAATTCATAATAATGTATTGAAATTGATAACAATAATAATAATAATAATAATAATTATTATTATTATTATTATTTGTAATTATTTATTAACTGTCATCCATTCAATGATTGATTAATTAATAATTATTTAATATTTATTCATTACTAAAAGTTTAATTTTTTACATCAAAAAGTCGCTAGTAAATAATGATCTTAATTTTTTTTAAACTAAAATAAATATTCAGTTTCATTTACTTGTTACGAGCCGACAATTACCCCCACTCTACGCCTAATTAGCATATATAAAGCGCCGCCTCTCTGAGGAGTTTAGTTCTAGACCTGTACTCATAATTGCAAATAAAGCGCTCGAAGTCAGAGATTGACTTCGAGCTTACACAAAAAAGTCAACTAAGCATTTTTACGCTTAACATTTTGGCGATCCTGCCAGGATTGCATTTTCGATTTCTGTATCCACGGATACAATAGAGAAATCATATAGAAGCAATTCTTGTGACGAATCCTGGAAAGGAATTCTACGGAATTCATTTAAGACGAGAAAGGACAGAATTTTACGAAATTCACTGGAACTCCGGATCTACCTACGGGTGACCCGACAACCAGAAAGGATCAAGCCATCCAGCGAATTTAGAAAGAGTAATCATTGAAATAAAAAACAAAAACAAATCGTATCGAATTACAAAGAGAATAAGTCCTCCTTGCTGTCTGAGGAAGAAGACTAACGTGAAATCAAAGTTAATTTCACGTTAGGCGAGGCGAAGTTTTGCAATTCCGGTAAGGTATACTCCTGGTGCTCCAGAGCACTGCCTTTCCTCAACAATAATAGAAACCATTACTTTGGAATCAGAAAAGTTGTAATAGACGATATCCTTGCATTCCACTGTATTAAAAGACTAAACATCCGAAGCGAGCGATAGCCGCGCGTATCAGATAACAAGAGCGAGACCGATATTTTACGCTGGCATACGCAAAGTATCAAGATAACAACGGTGTAACTTACGCGACTGACGATACTCACGAGACTTCTGATTCATTACACGATCTGATTCCTTTATTCCTTACGGCAATGCCCTCTCCCAACAATACTCAACCCACGTCGAGGGCACAATCTCCAACGCACACAGCACCGGATTCTTTATTAACTCTGGATCCCATTCAGCAATTGCGATTGGAAATGCAAGCGTTGAGACTCGAGAATTCCAGAATGAAGGAAGAACTCGCTACACTCAACGATGAAAATCACAACAGTAGACGGGAAATTAAACAAGTTGCAAAAAATACAGCACTTATAACAGACGACGATTCGGACCCTGACGCTCAAAAAATTGAATTCCCTAGACGAGGAATAATAAAACAGCTCCCACGATCCATCGAGCTTCCGATATTAGAAATTAGACAGTCGACCTCTCAGCAAACCGCATACACGAATCCAGCACTGTCAAGAAATATTTCAACGGAACGACCCAATGAGCTGCCCACTAGAACAGCCCCTATAATCACTCCCCTAGCACCAGCAAAGGATATGATAAGAACGATTAAAATCCTTAGTGGAACTAACGATGCCGGTATCCATGAATGGATAAGAAGCGTAAAAAGAGCTCGTTTACGCTGTGACAATCAAGACCTACTTCTTGATTTTGTAATAGCTGAAAAAATTAGAGACACCGCCGAACAAGCTATACGACACATCTCAATAGGGAGTTACGACGAATTATACTCAGCTTTAGAAACTAACCTCGGAATACAAAGCTCAGTTGAATTGTGCAGAGCTAAGTTGGACACAATTAGACAAGGAGGAACCACGGTTCAAACTTTTAGCCTTCTTTTCAGAGATGCCTATAAAGACCTTGTGTACGCGGTAAAAGCAGAATACCCTTCCGGAACGAAAAGGAAAATGGCCCTAGAGATAGAAGAGAACAGCGCGATCAAAAGATTCATAATGAATTTAAGAGACGATATTTCGTCACAGGTTAGACCAATGAAACCTACCACACTAACAAAAGCCCTGCAAGAAGCACTGGAAGCAGAAGCTTGGCAACGAGAAAAAAATAAAGATAGAATACTTAGACAAAGCGAAGTGCCTAGACAAACTACTAAATTTCGACCCCGCCCGATAACAACTAGACCTTCAGCAAATACCACACCCCAACAGGCGAGAGTACCGAACTCGAATTTCCCACGAAGCGGAAGATTAAAGATGTCCTGCCACAAGTGCGGAAAACCTGGTCATTTTGCATCACAATGTTTTTCAAAACGTCAAAATTTTCAACTGGGACAGTTCCAGAAAAGACCACCGGAAGTGAAAACTATTCAAGAACAACAGGAACCCCAAGAAGAATGTTTAGAAGGGGAGGAGATGACAACGGAGGAAATCCAGGAGCACATAAATTACGAGGACCAAGTAGAATATCTAAATTATCCGGAAAATTACAATCAATACATGGAAGAAGAAGAAGCGATGGATCAATATACAAATTATTAGTAGACAGCGAAGCAGCAATCAACATAATTAAGAGAAATCATTTACAGCCCGACCAAGAAACCTTCAAGTTTCATAAAAAATTCTCAATGGGAGACGATCACCATGAAAGTACGGAAGCCACTTATCTGCAGTATTTTGGAAAAAAACAACTTTTCCACATAGTAGAAGAAAACTTTCCATTATTAGAAGATGGAATAATAGGATTGCCATTCTTCCACAAATACCCCAGATATGCTATCACAAAAACTGATTTGATAATCGACAAATGGAAACTACCATTGCATTTAGAGGGAGACTACCTACCCGGAAACTCAACAAAAATCTGTAAAATCAAAGTACCCGACGAAGAAAATCAAATAATTTGGATAGAAGACCAAAAAGAAATTCCTGATGGGCTATACACGATATACAATAATAAGGTAGAAATACCATATTATAACTATTCCCAGAAACCCATGAAAATACCAGAGGAAATTAAATTCAGCAGAATTACGTCTGTCAGATCACGAGACGTAGATCTTGTCCAAAAAGGGGGTGATTACCCTTCAAACTATTTCAAACGATTGGAAAAACTTCAAAATTGTCTGAACCTAAAACATATTGAACCAAAAATTAGAGAACGGATAAAAGAAATCGTGACTCAATACTCAGAAGTCTTTACTTTAGATGGAGACCCTCTACCCTGTACAAATCTAACTGAAGATAAAATAATCTTGAACTCAGGAAAAACTATCAACTTAAGATCTCATAAACTACCTGAAAAACACAAGGAATTCGCACTTAACGAAACAAGTGAATTACTGAAAAAAGGTATAATAAGAGAGTCCCAATCACCTTTCAATTCACCACTATGGATAGTCCCTAAAAAAGGAGGAAAGCTTAGAATGGTAGTAGATTATCGTCAGATTAATAAAGACACCGATCAGGATGCATACCCTCTCTCGGTAATAGACGATATTCTCCACCAGTTGGGAAATGCAAAGTTTTTCTCAGCCTTCGACCTTAGTGCAGGATTCCACCAAATCCCCATGAAGGAAGAGTGCAAAAAATATACAGCATTCTCTACTGTACAAGGCCATTTTGAATATAATAGGATGCCATTTGGTCTAAAAAACGCACCCGCTACCTTCCAACGTATGATGGACAATGCGTTCAGAGGACTAATTGGGAAAGAATGTTTCGTTTACATTGACGATACCGTAATATTTGGAAAAACATTAGAAGAACATAACAAAAATTTAGTAACTGTCCTGGAAAGAATAAAACAATTAGGCTTGAAATTAGAACCATCAAAATGTGAGTACCTGCGTCCAGAACTAGAATACCTAGGCCACCTGATCACCACAGAAGGAGTTAAGCCAAACCCTATTAAGGTCAAAGCAATCCAAGAATTCAAGCAGCTGAAAACACCTAGAGACGTCCAATCATTCTTAGGATTAGCTGGATATTATAGGAAGTTTATAAAGAACTTTTCATCTATAGCTAGACCACTCACCAGACTAACTCAAAAGGACACAATTTTTTATTGGACTCCAAAGTGTGAAGAAGCGTTTGAAAAATTGAAAAACGCATTAACAACATCACCAGTATTAAGATTCCCCGATTTTACAGAAGTATTCACTCTAACAACCGACGCATCGAATCAAGGATTAGGCGCAGTGCTATCCCAGGCCGGACATCCTTGCTTATTTATTAGCAGAACCCTTAATAAAGCAGAAGAAAATTACAGTACCTCAGAAAAAGAACTCTTAGCTATAGTATGGGTAATGAAAAGGTTACGTCAATACTTGCTAGGAAACAAGTTCAAAATCCAAACTGATCACAAAGCACTAATTTGGTTACACAATGTGAAAGACCCTAGCTCGCGACTCTTACGATGGCGATTACGGCTAGAGGAATATAAGTATGAAATAGAATATGTTAAAGGAAAGGAGAACAAAGTAGCAGACTGCTTATCCAGACTATTTCCAATCCACACCAGCGACATTCTACAACAAGCGCTAGACGGAATAGATTTGACTACCGACGATGAGCTATCAGACAGCGAAATTTTGGGTACGCCGGTTAAACGCCACACTATCATCAAGGACGAAATACTACAAGAAAAAATTGAAATCCCATCCAGAAGAATGTGCGAATCAGTAGCAAGTAACGACGATCCCAATAATTCATCTGGTTCAGAAACACCTCAACAAAATGAACTTTACAAAGATTTAATGACGTGGCGATTGAACCCAACGCAAGGGAAATTAAAAACAAAACCCAACGCCGTCGGAGAACTCTGGAAAGTAATAAATAAAGAAGACATGCCAAAATATAATGAAGAGGATTGGTTACGGAAACTAGGCTGGTCCATCGATGAAACTATGAGCAAAAAACTGACATTGATAAGATTTATATTCGGTGACCCACTACTTACACCAATAGAAAAGGAACTGATACAGGAAATGATGGAATACCTATCTAACTTGTATCCCCACTTAGGATTTCATATATGCTTTAACAATACCCGAGAATTAACGAAAGAAGAAAAAACTAATATCGTTAAAGAAGCGCATGCGGAACATCTTGGGGAAAAGAATACCATTGAAAGAGCGAAGAAAATAGGACAATGGATAGGTATGGATGAAGACATTAAAAAGTACGTCAAAACATGCCCCATATTTCAACTCCAAAAAGCTACAAGAATCAAGAACCAAGCTGAGGGGATTATACCAGACATTCCTCTGAAACCCAATGAAAAAATAGCCCTAGATATATACGGCCCATTACCCGAAACAGTAAAAGGTAGCAAATATATTTTGAGCCTACAAGATAGGTTAACCCGGTACACGGTGTTAATCCCGATGGCTAATGAGACAACTAGTTCAATAATAGAAGGGCTGCTCGATTACTACATCTACATCTTTGGAGCACCCAAAACAATCCTAACAGACCAGGGACAAAACTTTCTATCAGAAATGATGCAACAGTTTGAAGAAGCATTACACATCACTCATGTAAAAACAACAGCTTTTCATCCGCAGTCCAACGGTAACATCGAAATAATGCACTCCACCCTAGGGAACCTAATCAAAACAAGCATTTCAGAAAGAAACAATGAATGGGATGACAATTTGAAATTTATTAACTTTGCAATCAACACAATGAAGAACCAAACAACAGGATTTTCACCCTTTGAACTTATGTTTGGAAGAGAAGCTAACATACCCTCATCGGTAGCATGTTCACCAACTTTGACGTATCCGGAACTAGTGAGAAAGTGGAAAAAGAAACACGAAGACAACCTACGAAGGGCTAGAGAAAGAATAGAAATAGAAAAACGAAAAAACGAAGAAAAGACTCGACGAAAATATCACTCACAAACACCCCCTATACAAACCAGGAGACACAGTAAAAATCATTAACAATACTAAGTCTAACAAACTAGACCCCTCTTGGAAAGGCCCTTTTGAAATTATTGACTACTTAGACAATAATAATTTACGAATAAGAAGTAAGGACAAAATTATCCGAATTCATATAAATCAGACAATGCCCTATTTCACAGACGATAATGACACCCTTCTGGACCCTCCTGCTGGCCCTAGCACCGATCATCAGTGCTAACTATACCCTCGAAAAAATTCAAGGGAACGTCTACATCGAGGAAATCTCTAAAGTACACTTGTTTCATGAAAAGTGGAAAATGGTTGTAGCTATCAATATGACATCCACCGAAAACCGGTTTAAAGCCATCGACACCACCATTACTATGGCAGAACTAGCCTGTAACAAGAAATGCACACCTTATTATGAACTCCAATTGGTTAGGAACCGCTATAATAGATTAACTAGTAAAAACAATATCCTGCACAAGTTATTAGGCAAACAACGTCAAAAAAGAGGATTAGCGAATTTTGTGGGTGATATATCCAAAACTCTGTTCGGAACATTGAGCGAATCCGACCTGAAACAAATTAACACCGAATTCGACACAATTTATACAGATAACAAAAACATAGCTAGCATCCTGTCAAATCACACAAAAATACTTAAATTAATCTTAGACTCCTCGTCAACGGACCATAAATGGATAACTGCCAAGGAAAATACCGACAGACAGTTTGTAAAAAACCTCACTTTCGGACTAAATGCTGCAACAAAGAATAGTTTTGTCAACTCAAAATTAGTACTAGCAGCAATACTATTAGATGAAACAAACGAGGATATTGAAACAGCGATCAACGCCATAAACGACGGAAAGCATGGGATAATACACCCCCAAATTTTAACATCAAAGATGTTGAAAGAAACCATAAAAGAATTCGAGACAACTCAACGTACGCGCTACCATTTTGACAATGAAGAAGAAAACTACCAGCACATCATAGACATCAGTACCGTCTCCGTAGCAGTAATCCAAGGCCTATTTACATACATACTGAAGATACCGGTAATTGAGAAAGAAGAAGGTTCCTTGCAAAGAATAGTCCCTATCCCTATACAAGTAAATAAAGTCCACATATCAATAGTCCCCGACTATGACATGATCATTAAATACAGAGACTCTTACGTGCCCACCGACAGACAGACCATTGATAAATGTAAACAGATAGATGTATATAAAATATGTAGAAGGAACCAACCTAATGTCAAGTTAATAAATAGCGAATCTTGCGAAGCCAGCTTACTTAGAAGATACTCGAAAACCAAATGTAATCAGTCACCTTACCTGCTGCACAAGGAAACTTTCATACCTATAATAAATGGTTATATTATAGTACCCTCCAAACCGTTAGACTTAGACATAAGTTGCGAAGGTTCAGTTAAAACAGAAAAAATTTCCGAACCCCAAAAAATTACAGGATTTGGATGCAAAGTGTATAACAGCTACGATACTCTGGAATTAGAAAAATCATATGAAACTCATATGACACAATGGCTAAATGTAACATACGAGATAAATTTTGAACAAAAAGACATTGACAGCTTAGAACAAAAATTAGTACAACTTCCAAAACAAATATCACACGAAGAACTTAAGCAAGCCAGAATTAGCCTAGACGACACTGAAAATATCTTACATACTATTGCCACCCACAGACGGCTCAGTACTTGGAAAGAAAATAGTTTAGAATGGTTACAATATTTAGGCTACGCTGCATTAGGACTAGGAACTCTGTATACTTTAGGTAAATTAGGCATCCTCGATTGCATAAAGGAATGCTTTCCGAAAACAATCAAATTATTCAGTAATAGAAATAAAGTAATCCACCAATCCCATATTGTAACGTACCAAACCCAACCAACTCCCGAATCATTGTCAAACCACGAAACATGTAGCATAGTTCAAAAAACCAAACCTTTGAAGATAAAAAACAAAACTTAGAGACTAAGTTCAATCTAAAAAGGGGGTTGTTACGAGCCGACGATTACCCCCACTCTACGCCTAATTAGCATATATAAAGCGCCGCCTCTCTGAGGAGTTTAGTTCTAGACCTGTACTCATAATCGCAAATAAAGCGCTCGAAGTCAGAGATTGACTTCGAGCTTACACAAAAAAGTCAACTAAGCATTTTTACGCTTAACATACTTCCCGTTTACATTTATTTTATTTCTGCCTCTGATTCCCTTTATGGTGTGAAGAAGCCTCAGGTAATAAGAGCCATAAATAAGTAGGAGGAGCACCAAGGAGCAAGTTAAGAGAAGAGTAGAGCCCTCGGATTGACTAGTGTCCATTGCTCTATTGTATTTGTACTTAAACCAAAGGCGTTGCCAAACTCAAAATTTCATGATTTTTCATGTTTTCAATAGTCTTTTTCTCCTATAAATTATGATAAGTTTCCATTTTCTTCCTTAGAAACCTGTTCTTAGATAAGCAACTCGTGTTTTGTACAAATTCCACTTGATAAAAATATGTAGAAAGCCCGTTATATGTTTTCAAATATTGCGATTTTACGGAAATTGAAGATGTTGTTAAATTCTTACATAACATTTTTGAAACATCTAAATATGATAAAATGCATTACCATACTTATGCAAATAAATGCCTATAGTGTCGAACAAATGTAATCATAACTTCTATTGCAGAATTGCAGCTGAAAAATTTAATGTCATTTTACATGTTAATCTCCATAAGAGACAAAAGTGAAATGCGTAGTCCTACTAATTATTTTTTGGAAAAACAAGAAAACAGGGGCTTTCTATTTTCATGTAGTCTACAATATTTTTCAGTCTAATCCCAAAAATTCGAAAATGTCTTTTTTTGGACCACCCTAGTATACATTTAATATATTAAAGTTTAACATATTATAGAAAAATTCGCATATTGGACAAATTTTATTCGAGTGCGAAGCACAAGATACGTGATGAGAATGTGTTCGTTAAAGGCGAAGGAACCTTAGCAAAAGAGAATTCACAATCACCAAATTACTACTGTCGATGATTTCACATTCAATTTTCAAAGTTTTTGCGTAAATGTAGGGAAGTACAAAGACCTAGTGCGTAGCGCGAGGTTAATACAGTATCGAGCGCGAAGCGCAAGATAAATATATTATCGAGCGCGAAGCGCAAGATAAATATATTATCGAGCGTGAGGCGCGAGAACCAATTGTCGCGCGCCCGAGGCGCGCCCAAACCTGCGAGCCGCGCGCGCAGCGGGCAGATTTTTCAAATGTAAAATATCTCATTAAAAAATACTCACTTGTTATGCAATTCTGACCGAGGATTCAGATTCAGCAGTTCAAATACATAGAAATTGTCTATTCTGGTCGACCGGACAGAAAACTTTGCGGTACGGGGGGAGGGTGGCTGTAGAGAGTTGAAGACCCTACCCAGCAAACACAGTGTGATTAGTCAGATGCTGCCGAATTTCTTGGCGGGGAAGATTGGCGAAGATCCCGGCGGGATTTACAGCGAGAATGCTCGACGAGAGAATTCCACACAGGATCCTGAGAGGATCTTTGCGGATAATCTTTCCAGCGTTAAAATACAAGTCCACCCGCACTTTTTCCGCTACGGGAATTGTAAGGGATATATTGTCGGCATTAAAATCAGGGGTTGGGAGCAAAATGACGCTCGTTACTTTTCTCTTCTCTAGGCAAAGGGGAGAATACAGCAGGTCAGTTGTCAGTAAGTATCTTCTCTCCGCAGCCTACGAGTTAAATGAGTATGTGGCCAGCTGTGATGTTTGTCTCTTCTTGGACAATATAATTTACATGTGTTGAACATTCACGCTTTGCGGTGTGTTACGCCCAACTCTCTCAAGTCTAAGCGCCGCCGAGATGCCGAGAGAACTCTCCGCAAAACTGGACGCTATTCGAATCTCCGCCGCGAATGAGCAGCTTTTTCAGCTTCTCACCAGCTCCTTACGGAGAAAATGGGCATAGATTTTGGGAATCTAAAATTCATGTGTATTGCTAAAAAATTTTCTTTCTTGGTTGAATTGAACTGGGTTGGTTGTAATACTACATCTTTGTCAGTTTAAATATCAAGTACGACAATTTTTCTTGAGAATTCATCTTTTGTGGTGGAAAATTCAAACACTTGATTAAAATGTTAAAAACTATCTGAAAAATTCATCTGTATGGTTTACAAGTAATTTATTTTGTTGAAAATTCGTTATTTTGGGATGTATCTTCGTTGGTAGAAATGTCATTCTTCTAATTGAAAATGGAACTGCTTGGCTAAACATTAATCTGTGTCTGTTGAAGATTCAACTTATTTTGTTGATAATTGGTCGTTCTTGGATGAAGTTTACTGCTTTTGATTTCCAATTAAAACATTTTTGGTTTAAATATCTCCAGTATAACATTTCTCCTTGAGAAGTCATGTATTTTTGTTGAAAATTTAACTATAATATTTTGTTGAAAATTTTACTACACTGTTGAAGATTAACTTCTTTTGGTTGGAGATACATTTCTGTTTTGGAACTTGAACTCCTTTGTTAAATTTTTTTAAATAGATTTTTCAACTTACAATTAAAGTATTTGCTTGAAAATTCATATTTGTAGGTTGAAAATTCAACTATTACATTATGAAAAGGTATTGTACAAAAATATATATAAATGTATATAACACGCCTATAATGATTTTCCCATCATGAATTTCCTTTACTTTTTTCGTCATTATAGGAATCATGGAAATTATAAAAATAAAACTAATCGCCCAAAAATTATAAGAAATTCATTATCGAAACATCACTATATTATAGTAATAATAATTGTTATTATTTTCTGATGATACTTTTTCGCAATGTTCTGGTTGAAAATTCATCTCGTTGCTTGAAAAGTTCAACATTTGGTTTAAAAATCTTCTGTTTCGGTTAAAACTTAACTTCTTGGTGGGAAATTAATCTTTCTGAAATTTCATGTCAAAAGATACTCCAAACATTCCACTTACCGGCTTGAACATTCCATTCTATGTTTGAAAATTCTTCTCTTTTGGCAGAAAATTTTTTTTTTTTATTGAAAACTCAACAATTTTGTTGGAAATGTAATAGATTTCGGCTTTAAATGTATGAAAATCATGGTGTTGCTACATAACGCGCATAAATTCGCGGTAGAACATAATACCGTTGGATTTTACACAATATCCATTAAAAATATCACGGGGACTTATTAGCGTGAACCAACTGTTTCTTAGCTTCCAGGCTAGGAGGAACTGAAGGGTCTACCCATGATCCTGTTCAAGGCAAGTGAATTTATGTGGTGAACAGGGTCTACATGGTCCGGGTTCTCCTGTGGCTCGATCTTCTCATATTCGAACAGGGGCTGCCTCATATTCACGGCCAGATTCTCGGCTGAGCAAGGCAAGCGAGCAAGGCGAAAAAGGCGAGATCCCTGTTCACCACAGAAATTCACTTGCCTTGAAGAGTAGAGCGGTACACCCTTCAGTTTCTTCTAGTCTGGAAGCTGTGAAAGAGTTGGTCCACGCTAATAAGTCCCCGTGATCTTTTCAATGGATATCGTGTACAATCCAGCGGTATTGGGCTACCGCGAATTCATGCCCGTTATGTATCAACGCTTTGAATATCATACATTTCAAGTCGAAATGTATTATATTTTCAACAAAATAGTTGAATTTTCAATGAAAAAAGATTTTCTGCGGAAAGAGAAGACTTGAAAATTTAGAAAGATGAATTTTCCATGAAAGAAGTTAATTTTCAGCAAGAACAGATGAATTTTTAACCAAATGTTTTACCGATGAGATGAATTTTTAACGGGAACCTTGTTAAAAAGTATCATTCAAAAATAATAATCATTATTATTACTATGATATAATGAAGATATTATCTGTAGGAAAATCATAAGGAGTTAAACTTTGAAATAAAGAAATGAATCTGCAACCAAAAAAATGAATCTTTACCAGCGTAGTATAATTTTCAAACGAAAAAAAAAGTAAATTCTTTAGAATAAATATAATAGTTTAAACGTTTCGACGGAAAATGTTTCAATTTGAACTCAACAGCAGCATCGTTCATCCAACAACGACCAATTGTTAACCAAATAGTTGAATCTTTACCAAAAACAGATTAATTTCTAGTCAAGCAGTTCCACTTTCAATCAAAAAGATGCAATTTTTCACCAACGAAGATAAATTGTAACCCAAAAAACGGCCTTTCACACAAATGAATGACTTTTCAACCATGGAGATGAATTTTTAAGGAAAAACTGTACATTTTAACCAAGTTGTTAAATTTTCAACCTTAAAAGATGAATTTTCATCAAAATTGATCATACTTGATGGTTGAACCTGTAACGTGCATAAGTATTTCATATTCATAACGTGAAAACGAGACTCACTTACGAATTTAGGTATAGTTTATCTTCTACACCATAGCATCTCTAGCGCGACGAACACCGCAAGAGGCAATCGGTAGTTGGACCAGAGTGGGGATTTGCAACCAATAGCGGCATAGTTTGCTCAACGCGCACTGAGAGCTAGTTTTCTGGGAGACGGGTCTCAGAACAAGCGTCTATTTAAAAGGAGAGTAATTTGGTTTTGCGCTGGGCATGCGCACTGTGACCTGCCAGCCGCTTGCATTCTGCGCGTTACTACAAATACACTAAAAAACCCTGGTTCTCATCATTCACTGCCCCTAGAGAGTGAATAGTCTCCCTATGTCGCATGAGAAGCAACCACTATGCTGTGAACGCTAGCCTTGCACGGAAAAATATAATACCTTCTGGAGGATGTCCCTGTGATTCTGGGGTCGACGAAAACCTAGACCACATTCTATGGGCTTGTCCCAGATTTGAAGCCTATAGATCGGACCTAACTAAAGCCCTATCAAAAATTCTGAAATGCCCTCCCCCCTTTTGTTCTTACCAATTATTAGCCAAACCATCCATTAAAATTGCTAGTCATTTATTTAAATTCTTGAAAAAAGCCAACCTCAAAATCTAAATACACTTCAATTTTTCCACGGCCGCCTTGTGCGGGGAGAATCTTTCTATCGAAGGGTTCCTCCTGCACAGAGCGGCACTCCCATTATCTTTTGAATTTCGCCGCCTTGCTACGAACGTCGGGAAACCGGACTAGCTGCCATCTCTTCTGAGTTGGTTCAGTTTAGTCCTGCCCGACATTATGTTTCAGATACAGTGGAGCACACACTCCCGCAACTTGGTCATGGCCGGATATACAAAGCTTTAGTAAAGCAGGTATAGTGCCAACGCAGAATAAGAAGAAGAAGCTTGCATTCTGCGCACCATAATTTGAATTATGGAGACGTCAAATTATAGTTATTTCACTACGAAATGAAATAACGCTCAGTAAATATTTTTTTCAGATTAAACATAGTTATATATAGGTCCTCCAATTGAAAGTGAAACTAATAATTTCCTTGTGAGGAATTTTAAGCTTGATAGAAAGAATTTAAACTAAAAATCTACAAGTACTCTAATATTCAGAAAAAAATTTTATAGCTTTGAATTTTACACTATTATTTATTGTGAAACGAAGTATATAGGTATAAAAGAATTATTAGGACTAGGATTAAGTTATTTTGCTTCATATAAAAAATTATAATTATTTGGTTATGTGCGCTACGGTCTTTCAGCCGCTCCGATTTAGCGCGCTATGGTTTGACCCTCAGACCCAAGTTAATAACAAATGTGACTAGTCCCAGTACATTGTATACAATCGTCACGGTCACGTAGTTAAATAGTGTTACAATTTTTTGTGAAACTTGCAATTTTACTTTCACTAAATTCTCCAATTTTGAAGCACACGTGAAACGGTTTCATCCTGGTAAGAAAAAAAAATTCTTTTCTAAATAGAACCTATAACATTAAACATAAACATTTTTCTCAATTTATTTCTAATTTAATTGTAGCGGAGTTTGATAAAGTGCCACCTCATAAACCGAAAGAAAATGCCGTGGCAAAATGTGCTAAATGCCACAAGGAATTTAAAAAGCACTATTCAGTACGCCATGTCCCTCAACTGTCAAACTGAGAAAATGAAGTTCAAATTTTAACCATAATATACTCTGCGAAAACGTCAAATGTCGAAATAAGTTTATCGGTCAAAAATAATGCGTGATGAAGAACATATTATTACAAATTTTAATACTATTATAAATGTATTTTAGGTGATGTGGAAAATTCTTTTTTTTTCTTTAAATTTACTTTTTTAACTGCAAATTGAACTATTCTATTTTTGGTTTGTAAATTTGTCTTTTCAAGTTGAAAATTTACATATTTTATTGAGGCAGTATCTTTTTGGGTAGGAAAGTAATGTTTTGGGTTTAAAATTGTATTATTTTGTTTAGAATTCATTTTTTTGTTTGAAAATTGATTGTTTTAAATGAACATTTAAGTTCAATTTTTGGTTACAAAATCTTTTTTTATGAAAAAAAACAATTTTGTTGAAAATTCGTGTTTTATTTGGTTGAACATTTATTTTTCTAACATTTAAACTATTCTCATTATGGTTTAAATTTGATCTTTTTTAGATGAAAATTCATTTCTTTGGTTGAAAATTTAACTATTTTATTTTTGGTAGGAAATTCATCTTTTTATTTGAAAATTCATAAATTTGGCTAAAAATGAAATTTTTTTTAGTCGAAGATTCATAATTTTAGTTACAAATTCATTTCAACTATTCCATTTTTTGTGAAAAAATTACCTTTTTTGATAAGGATGTAATTTTTTCGTTAAAAAATTATCTGTTTTGTAGAAATTTAACTATTCTATTTTTTGTTAAGAATTTATTTCTTTGGTTGAAATAAATAGTTGAAAATACGTTTACGTTGTTGATAGATAATTCACGTTTCGGATTGAAAATTCCACTATTTGTTCAAAAATTCATATTTTTGGTTGAAAACTCATCGGTGTGATTACAAATTAATTTCTTTGCTTGAAAATCAAGTTTTTTAACTGACGATGTAACTGTTCCATTTTTGCTTGAAAATTTACATTTTTAGATGAAAATTAATTAATTTGAATGAAAACTCGATTTTTTTTTACTTTTCTAGCTTCCCATTGAACTATTATATTCTTGGTTTGTAAATCTATTTTTGATAAAAAAAATTTATTAAAAATGTTGCTATTTCATTTTTGCTAAAAAATTGATACTTTTCAGTTCAAAATTCACTCATTTTGTTGAAGACTCGTATTTTTTAGTCTTGAAAATTTTGAAAAAATACCTATAGATTGTTAGTTTAAATTATTTCTTTCAAGCTTGAAATTTTTAACAAGAAATTTTTAGTTTAAGTTTAAATTAGAGAACTGATATTTAACTATGTTGAATCTAAAAAAATATTTACTGAGCGTTATTTCCTTTCGTAGTGATATAACTACAATTTGAGGTCTTCATAATTCAAATTATGGCGCGCAGAATGCAAGCGGCTGGAAAGTCACAGTGCGCATGCCCAGCGCAAAACCAAATTACTCTCCTTTTCCCTACACGGAGAAACTCTGGCACGAGCGGTTAGTGTTAAAATAAATTTTGTTTTTCATAGGACTAGCCACAGTTGCCAACACACTGCCCGCTCGCGAATTCACACGAGCCGCTCGTATTTATGGCAACAGCAGCGGGAGCTTGGTGAGTGTTGGCATTGACCCGGTCCGTTCTCGGGATTGGCAACAATCTCTCGTGTTAATTTTCAATAGCGCGTAGTGTCAAATAACTCTAACGTTTAGTGACAACTGCGCAGTTTAATCTTAATCAATAAACGTATGGCTAAGATCGGTTAGCAAGTGATTTCCTGTTTTCGTTCCAATATAATCATTATAGTTTCAATTTAGAAATCCGATGATTCAAACAAAAATTTGTAGGTATAGTTTTAGAAATTCTAATAATTAATTTTGGAAGTTTAAAAATACATGAAATTATAATGAAATTATTATGGCCAACGGCCATACCACGCTGCAAATAACAGTTCTCGTTAGGTCACTGAAGTTAATCAGTGTTGGGCGCGGTTAGTACTTGGATGGGTGACCGTTCGGGAATACTACTAACTTCGTGCTGTTGGCTGTCGTGGGTGTGGTGAGCCCACACTTGTAGTTATTTACTACAAGAAACTGTCCACCTAGAAACACTACCCGAATCGGGTAGTGTCACGCCTACCCCGAAAGAGAAATGGCTTAATGGTATATATACATACATGTACAGTTCTACTTCTAAAATTTTATTCCCAACGTTAAAATCTTACTCTTTTGTTGAGAAACTTCTAATTTTATTTCTTTTCGGAAATTTTACTTTCGCAACTTTCTATTGCAAGTGTTACTTCTCAGATTTTCTATGCTAATTTTGGTTCTTGGTAGATCTAATGAAATTTAATCAAATTTTATCAGATGTGATTGATGGAATTATTTCCAAGATTAATTTTTATAATAAATTTGCCTACTTCATTAATTAAATTCTGATTAAAATTCTACTTTGAAAGTTCTGTTCAAAAATATTTTCTTCAAATTGTGCCTATTTCATTAATTAACATAATTCTGATGAAAATTCTACTTTGAAAGTTCTGTTCCAAAATATTTTCTTCAAATTGTATTGCGAAAATTTAAATTATCTCAGAACACAAAAAAAGAAAATTTATTACTTGTTTTTCTATTAGGTAATATCTCTGAACTTAATGATTTCTTTATCACTTTTTGAACTGTTGTTTCACTATGTATGAATCGTCTAAAAAAAATTACCCAAATTATCAAGCCCGCAAAGTAAATATGATCATGACACGTTTTCCCTTTGTACTTTCAGCAATTGGTAATGCGGCGAATGAGTCGAGCGACATGCACGGTTGTCACTAAACGTTAGAGTTATTTGTAAATTATTGAGCGGTCAGTGCGCTGACAACTGTGGCTCATGCAATTCCAAAAAAATTTATTTCGACACTAACCGCTCGTGCGAAAAAAATTGGCAGCTCTTGATGCGGTCGCTCCGTGCAGACGCTTGTAGTCTCAGATGGTTAGACACTTCGGTCTCGACGCTCGTACCGACGAGGTCGTCCTAGGCTTACGCTCCAGAGGATAGTGTTCTGTCTTTGTGTAGTGTAGGTACCTGACTCGTATGGGATTCATAGAATATACTTCTTTCTTTTAATCTTTTAAAGTGTAAGTGCAGTGTTGTGTTGTTGTAATTTGCTCATATATTCTTAATGGATGCACTTCACAAGTAATGTTTTTAAAATTATTTAATGTATATTCATTTTGTACTGCCGAATTATAGTAGCTAGGTGTTTTATACTAAAATGAAGCTTTCCCTGTGATTGGTTCGCCCGTCATTTGGCTCGCCGAATATTTGGATATAAAACATTTCAAAGCTATCTGAATTCATATTATCCTTACATTCCACAATGTTCGTTTGCGCGCATTGTGGCTCGTAAGGTAATGTTAATGAAGGTAACACTTGTTTCCCTATAAGCATGGTTGTAGCTGGGTATTCGACAATTAAATTTGAAGCTTTCCCTGAAATTGGATCGCCCGTCTCTTGGCTCGCAAAAGATTTCTTTGTTGAATATTTTGGAGCTACTGGAATCCATTTTGTTTTTTCTTTCCACAATGTTCGTTCGCGCGCATTGAGGCTTGTAAGAACAAGTGGATGAATGTACCACAATAGTGTATTTACACTTTTATAAAGAGAATCGTTTTTAAATTTCCAAGTTGTTGGAATTAATATAAAATTACAGCTAAGATACTCAACCTCCAAATTAAGTATTTTCGTTCTGCAATCACAAATAATTTTAAATAAAGTAATACAAAAATAATCATGGGTTTAGAGCACTCATTTTTCTGGTTTTGCAATGAATTTAAGACTGAGCATCCCAGAAAAATAAAATAAATTTATTTCTCAAATGTAAACGAATGGTTTGCAAAATTAAACAATCTTTTCTATTTTTACAGGAATCCATGCGAGAGACGCTCAGCTTAGTAAATTACTTAAAGTAATAATTCCTGAGTAAATAAAATATATTTTTTATTCACTATGCATTCAAATCCTCTCAGATTATAGTCGTTTGTAGCGTTTGGAATCTAGGGGCGACACCTTCGGGAAACCCAAACAAAAATTAAAGTATTTCGCCTTTATATAATTATATAAATTATGTAATATTTATAAATATAATTACAAAATATAATCATAATCGCGAAACGTAACAAACCGAAAAAGATTTAATATTACATTAAACCCAATTAAGTTCAACTAAAGAAGTCAAGTTTTATGCATGGAATTTCAAAGAAATAGTTGTATTGTCAGTTGAAAAAATGAAATTTGAATTAAAGTAAATTTAAATAAAAAATTTAATTTTCAACCATAGAAGCTGATATTTTATCAAAAAATTAATTTCTAACTACGCAGTTCAACTTTCAACCACGTAGTTAAATGTTCAACAAAAAAAAAGTATTCTGAACCAGAGCTCTAATACTGGCAATATTTCCAACAAAAAAGAATTGCAATTGTAAATCAAGAACAGAAACTTCATCCAAAAACTAAGAATATGGAAAAACAAAAAATATGGAATTTTCACCAAAGGTGTGAATTTGACAACAACAAAAAAACGATTTTTTAACCGAATTTAAATTTCCAACCAAGAAAGATTACTCAGTAATGTATAAGAAAACAAATGTTTTATTTCAAATAAGAAAAAGTTGAGTTCCACCTACAAAGAGTAATTTTCAAAAATTCAAACAGTTGAATTTTCATGTAAAAAAATAACTGTTAACGACAACAAAAACAAATTTTTAGCAATTTATATTCCTTAAGTAAGGAGATGAATCTTGCACAGGTCGAATAACTTTTTAACCAAGTACTGAAAACTTTCAATAATGATGTATGTATTTTGAATCTTGAAAAAATTTGAAAAAAGCGAAAAATGTAGTATAGGTGACATGTCAGACAAACAATATTTTGATTTTGAATGACAAATAATCAAATTCAACCAAAAAGGAGACATCTTCGAAAAAATGGTTCAATTTTCAACCAAATAGTAGAATTTTGCGCAAAAATAGATGAATTTTTCACCGTAAATATAATAATAGAATTCTCAACAAAATAAGAAGGCCCCGAGTGCAATATCATTACTTGAAACATTTTGAACGAAAAAAAATTTTCAACCAAGAAAGATGAATTTTCAATCAGAAAGTTGACTCTTTAAGAAAATAGTTCCATTTTCAGCAAGGTTATTGGAATTGAAGGGAAATAGTTGAATGTTTATGTTAAACAGTTCAGTTTTTAACCTACGAAGAGGAGTGTTCGTAGAAATGGTAAAATTTGCCACGAAAACAATTGAAGTTCAACCAAAAGCCAAATAGTCGAATTTTGTTCAAAAATCTTTAATTTTTTTGGACATTAATTTGTTTTCTGACAACTAAGCTTTTTCATTTTCAGGTAACAGTTGATCGTGTTTCTTTGAAAATTCAACTAATTTATCTTGAAAACTGATGAAAACTTTCTTTTCTGACAAATGAATCTTCTTGATTGAAGATACAACGACTTCCTTGAATGTTACAAGTTCCTATGTAACAATTAATGTTACTAGTTGAAGATCCCAGTAGATATAGTATGCCGGTTCTGGATATAGATTCCTGCACCGACATTTACCGACGTTCAAAAAAGTTTGATTGGTCTTTGTTCGCGCTAAATCTAGAAATTTCTAGACGGGTACGCGTCACACATAAAATGTTTGTGAGATAATTTTGAAGGTCGTTGGTCGTTATTTTTTTGGTGCGCAATTTAAACAAAAAAAGAGAAATCCTTCGATCTGTCTGCATCGAGAAATTTCTGGACGGTTGGATGTTACACGTGAAATGCGTGAGACATGATTTTGAAGGTCGCTCATAGTTATTTTTTTGAGGCTTGAAAAAAACAAATGAGAAATCCTTGACTTTTTTCTCGTAGGGCTTCCAGATTTTTCTAAAAAAAAACATTCGATGGTTAGTCATCTCTGGTGAAAAAAACTTTAGAACTTTCTTCATTACTTTTTCAAGATCATTAATGATTTGAACACATACACAGAAAGATATACGTATGACGTTGTTTTGTAGGTTATTGATAATTATTTTTTGGTGCATAAATAAATCATCTTTTTTATAAATTCGAGAGCCTTCGAGAATACTTGTACGAGACATATGACCATCTGTTAGGCGAAGATAAAAAATAAGTCTAAGGGTATAAAAGACGGACATTGTATTGCATGTTCAGTTATTTTTTTATAGTTTGACACAGATGTCAAAACTTGAACAGTATCGCGAAATACAAGTCCGTTTCAAAATTTTGTTGGAAAATATTCGAGAAGTGAAACTTTTGATTAAATTAGGATCAGATACTCAAGTGTTATCGAAAAAATTTAAAAGTTTAACTTTAAACAATGGATTTCAATAAATTAAATAGAGCTGCTAGTCTTCTACCAATGAAACCCTTGAAAGACTTAAGAATTGGTGAATTTCACACTGTTACGGATTTGCGGAAAGTAAATACCAAGTATGGACTGAAAATTGCTGCAGACATTGAAAACAGTTTTGTAATTTTCTTACCACAACGAATGGTGAGAGAGTTTGAAGCAGATGAAAAACTTTTGGAGGTCTTGAAAAAAGAAGCTACTGAAAGTGAGGTATGTTTAAATTTTAATTTTTATTCACCTTCTGTATAACATTCAAAAGCAATACAGAATATCATAAACGCTTAAGGAACGTTGAAAAATTGTGTAACATCATCTATTGTAGCAAAGCTCAAATTCTATTTATATTTGTATGTACATGAACTTTTGAGCGCTAAAAATAAACTTCTGGACAAAAGAGAATTGTAAAATATATTTCGTTCATTTAAATGTTCAGAATTTCAGGTTCACTTTTTTTTTTATTTTCATTACAAATTCTATTGAAAAATAATTAATTTATATTTTTCATTTTCATTTATAAAGGTACGCTTAAAATAGCTGCGTGGACAATATAATGAATTTGAACTTCATTCGTCACCTTCACAAAATTAGAAAAAATCAATATGCCCTACGTACCAAGAAACCAAATGATGCAGTCTTCTACATATAACTTGAATGCATCCTTCACAAAGCAAATAACAGTTGGTGCTGAATTAGATAAAAATGGTAATTTAGCTGCAAGAATAAAATTAATGTGTAATCACCCACAAGCATCTATTTCTCTACGTTGTGAAGAGTGGGAGCTCTTGAACAGTTTCTTCAGAGAAAATTAGCTTTTTTCAATGATCAAATGGATTCACGGATAATAAACTGCCAAATGTTTATCTTTATTTCACAGTTTGGAATGGTTATCGCTTGTTGTCACTGAAACGAGAAGGTGATGATTCTCCATATCCTTTTTCTTTTCAAGAATTAACTTTTTCTATTCTGATGGAATTAGTTCCATGCCTTAATAAACGTCTTAAAGAGTTAGTATCATTAACACTACAATATAGTAAGAACTTTATTGTTAAATCTATTGGAGAAATAGTGGGTCTGGAAGTTGAACTTCGTTGATTAAAAACTCTAGAATGTTTTGTAAAGAAAAATTATTCTAAGTTTTTTAGAATTCTGCTAGATAAAAAGAAAAGTGATTACTATTTAAAGTCTTCAAGTATAGACCTTCTGTTCTTAGAGATTGTTACTTTTCACCTGAAAAAAAGTTGTGAGGAAGTACTCAAAATTGTACCTAGCTTATAGAATGTTAGTAGACATTGTTTCGCAATTTAGTTTAGTTGTAAGAGAAAAGAGTGGTTATAAAAGACAGTGAATGTGTGTGTGCATGAGTGAGGGTGAGAGAAATTATATCATGTAACGTGTCTTATTCATTGACAATATCTATTTTTAGATTTAAGAATAGTTGTAATTTTGAGTGCAATACAAATAAATAGAAGTATATATACACATAAATGGTAGGTTTTTACTTAGATCTTTAAAAAAAGATTACGTCTAACGTGACTGACCTAGTGAAGGAGTCTTTCAAACTCAATAGTCACCCATATCATTGAAATATGATACTCCAAGATTGGCGATCTTTCAATATTCTCCTCATTCAAAAATCGAGCTTCTTAAAAATACAAGTGAAATATCAAAACAAATTATTTTTCTATAAGAAGTATATTTTTATTGAAAACACTCAATACACAAAACCTTACACATTTCCTTTATCTGTCCAACTATTGTGAGAATTATCAAAACCTATCCATTTTACATACAATTTATTTCCACGCTTCTTAAGTACTTTTTCTACCAATGAGATATTTGAATGTTTAACTTTAGATATTTCCTCTACATAAAAGCTACTAAACACAGGTTTATTATAATAATCTTCGAGCAAGTACGTTGTTGGTTCATTATTATTTATTCGATCGACTGTAAATATTTCAGTTGTCCAATTCGTAGAGTAAACTTTTTCAAAAACATGTTTCAATTTACTTTAAACTTAGGCCTTTTTCTTGAAGTTTTCACTTGAAACTTTTTGTATACATTGAATAAAATTGTTTTTTTTTTTCATTTTGATCGTCTGGTGTTTTGTGTCATTGTAAGAAGAAATTATATCTGGTAAAATATCTAACCACTTGTCATGTCCCTGCAAACTAAAGTGCGTCCACATTTTGTTTTTTAAAGTGCGATTAAATTTTTCACAAATAGACGCTTTTAAATTGCTAAACGTAGAGTACATATTTATATTATAACGCTACGTAAGTTAGTGAAATTTTAATTATAGAATTCTTTGCCTCTATCAACATGCACATTTTTCGGTAGACGTCCTCTTAGCAGCACAGACTTCATTGCAGCTGTAACATCCTCACCCGTCTTGCTCTTCACAGGAACAGCCCAAGCAAAGGGCCTAGCCCGTTAGGCAGGTCGAAAGTGCCCTTGGCTGGAATCATATTTTAAATGAGCCCTTTTCTGGGACTTGGAATCATAACTTTTTCCCCGGATTTTTGAACACCCATCACCACCCCCATAGTCATGGTGGCCAAAAATGTGTTTTATGGTTTTTATTTGTTTGTGACACACCTGTGTAATAGAAAAATAAAAAAAAAATTAGTAAGAAACAAATAATCAGAATGCACATTAAAAAAAATTTCCAGTGTTTTGGCGCGAAATTCAAATTTTTTAAAGAAATTCAAATTTTCGAAATTTTTTTTTGGTCATAAATTTTTTGAGTACTGTTCCAAATTTTTTATAAATGAAAGGTCATCTCATGTGCTAACCTTCAGAATTTTTTCAGATTTTTAATCGATGTGGACGGTAGTTTTTTTAAATAAAAACATTCGCAGATGGCAGATACCCTTATCAAGAAGAACCATTGGCAAGTATTCGAAAAAGTATGGCTTTCCAATAATTATTCACAAAAAAAGTCTTAGATCTGATACTTACCAATAGTTCTTTTTCATAAGGGTATCATGGATTAATAATGAAATGCTGAATATTACTTATGATCAAATGCTGTATTTTTAATGTTTCTAAATGTTTTAATTAGTGTGTGAAACGGAAATCCTTTATAAAAGTTTTGGATTAATCATTGTCGCTATCCTCATTAATTACTGGCACCATTTTATGTTGTCCGAACAGTGTGCTCAATATTTCTGCTGGTCGAACGATTTTCGACAAATATCGAGCATGGGATAGATAGTAAATCACAGCAGCAGCATATGAGCAGCAACCGATTGTACGATCAGCATTTGCGCACTCACAACAACATCGTAAATTCCTTCGAAACCAATAAATTCAGGCGTGTACTCAACAAAACACTTAGAACGCCGATGATTCATATAGCGTGACTGAAATTCTACTTCCGAAGTGTTCACGGTTTCATACGAACCCGTGAACAATATTTCGAGATCGTTGACGGTGATTCCCGAAAAATCTCCCACATTCGATGAACATATATGTTTGAAAAAATCTTTCGTCAACTCCATCGTTTTTCTTGAACTTATTGAGCCAAAATATTCTCGGAATCATTAGTTGATTTCAAACGCGATACAATGGACACGCAATTTCCCATATCGGAATTGAGACGTTTTCCGAATGTCTTCTTTGAAAAACATGCAATTTCACTAAAAGATTTGATTTTCAGAAGTAATTTATTATATGGGTCATTCCATGTCAGATTTACAATCAAAATTTTGATTCACTTCAAATTTTTTTTCCTCATTCTAGAAAGGAAAAAAAATGACACGTATTTTTTTTTGTTCAATATGATATGTAAATTTTCTAAGTTATTGATTTTTTTATTTTTTAAGTTCAAAAAATGTTTTTTTCAATACTGCTTCTAATATTCAACGAAGAGTATAGAATACATGAATAAAATATGCCATCGGATCTACTATTAAGCTCATGCTTTGACGAAAAATCAGAAACGGTATTTAGTACTTTCTATGCAACAATTAAGTAAACAAATGGAATTATCTCAAAAGGGACATGCTTGAATTGAATCATTTCTTGTGTACTTTGTTCGTTAAGTACACAGAACTATGTGTCAAAATTTGGAAGTGGACCGTTTAATACTTTTCGGGAAAACAATTTTTTTGTGTGACCTACCATATTTCGATGAGGATTTTATGCAGTTTCCACAAATAAAAGTCGATAAATACTAAAAAGTCTTTTGAGAAAGAAACACTGTTTAATTCGAAAGCAGTCATGCAATTTATTAACAATGTACTTTTACATCCAATACTTCCAAATAAATGAAAATTGAATTGTTGTCAGTCTTGCGGTTTTTTTTTACTTTTTTCGAGAATTTATTTTTTCCAAATATGCAGCTGAAAAGCTGACGGTTTGAAAATTTGGAAAACGAGAATAAGCTCTGATTTGCAGTTGACGATTCGTAACTGGTTCAACACAATGTATTTTTTGCGTACCTGGTATCGTTTTACACTCATCGAAACGTTTTTTCAAAAAATTAGCTCCTTCGTTGTAAGATTCTTCAGTTCTGTAGGCAACAGAGATATTTGATAACGGAGAATCGCGATAAGCCCATTCGTAGAGTTGCAATGGTGTCGTTATTTGATCATAACAGACCTTTGAAGACTAGCTTTTCGTGCTTGTCTTTTCAAGGCTCCTCCCGCGCCGTCACAGGGACCCTTACCATGAGCTTTGGCTTGAAAATGCCATATCGCCGTTCGATCAAAGTCTTCCTTATATTCGTAACCAGTTAGGAATCGTCAACTGCAAATCAGAGCTTATTCTCGTTGTCCAAATTTTCAAACCGTCAGCTTTTCAGCAGCATATTTGAAAAAAAGAAATTCTCGAAAAAAGTAAAAAAAAAACCCGCAAAACTGACAACAATTCAATTTTCATTTATTTGGAAGTATTGGATGTAAAAGTACATTGTTAATAAATTGCATGACTGCTTTCGAATTAAACAGTGTTTCTTTCTCAAAAGACTTTTTAGTATTTACCGAATTTTATTTGTGGAAACTGCATAAAATCCTCATCGAAATATGGTAGACTCACCTACAAATGTTTGAGTGTTTTTCGTGAAAGCATGAACTTAATAGTAGATCCCATGGCATATTTTATTTATGTATTCTATACTCTTCGTTGAATATTAGAAGCAGTATTGAAAAAAACATTTTTTGCACTTAAAAAATAAAAAATCAATAACTCAGAAAATTTACATATCATATTGAACAAAAAAAATACGTGTCATTTTTTTTCCTTTCTAGAATGAGGAAAAAAAATTGCAAGTGAATCAAAATTTTGATTGTAAATCTGACATGGAATGACCCATATATTTGATGACGGAGGAGTCGATATTTCCCTTCAATGATGCAATGTATTGCTTCAACAACCCAACGAATTTTCGTCACTTGGAGAGAGTCATTAGATTCAGCTGTATTTAGTTCGTTACGTTATCCTTTAAGGCTCATGTAGTGGGTATTCCAACCTACAAAACTCACCTCAAAAAATTGGTTTCGAATGCTGGCGCACCGAAAGGATGTCAGGGGGCAATTTTTTTCCCCACAGGAAGCACATATCCATATTTGAGGGGGAAAGTCCCTCCGGAACGTCAACACTCGCGATAAATATTAAAAAATTGAAAAATAAAAACGTTTTTCAAAGTTCGAAAAAAAGTAAACAGAAACAGTACAATCAGCGCCGCCTGGTGACCCGATCGATCACTAAATCGATTTAAAAGGACTTCTGGCGCCATATTCAAAATAGAAAAAGCATTGAAACATATGTAGGAGTAATAATTCTTAATAAGTTATAATATATCATTTGAAAAACATAACGAATAAATATTATCTTACAAAAATATAAGAGAAAAAGAAAGAAAAATATATTCAACGCAAAATACTGACTGATAAAAGAGATAAATAAAACTTGCAACATTTTCTTGTAATTCTGAGTTGATCTTATAACATTCCCTTCACACCACCCACATAGAAGAAATAATTTACATATAGCTAAAAAAGATTTGGTAAAGATTTTCCAAATTTGTAATTAGCAAAAATAAGCATTTTCCACAAAATGCAATGTTATTGTGTTTATGATTTTTTCAGAGGAACCTTAGGCTATATAATGTACAACCAACACCCCATAAAACCCACCCACGCAATAGAACTCAACTGTAAAAAGCTGGAAAGACCCGGTGAATATTTTCCGATCTTAGTCCATGGGAATATAATCATTTCTCTAAAAAATCAAAGGTATAGCGACTTTGATTTTTATAAAAGGCCCTCCGGTTCTGGATTGTTATTATAACATCCCCAAAAGTCCATCCACCCACAAGAAATAAATTACATATGGCTGTTAAGATTTGGTAAAGATTTTCCAAACTTGGAATTAGCAAAAAACAGTTATTTCCACAAAATTCAAAGTTATTGTGTTAATGATTTTTTCAGAGAAACCTTAGGCTACATAATGTACCCCTAACACTCCATCCAACCCACCCACGTATTAGAAATCAATTCTAGTAAGCTGGGAAGACTTGGTAAATATATTGCTGTATTATTCTTTGACGAAAAAATAACATTTTTAGAAAAAGTCGAAGTCGTTGTCTCTATGATTTTTTGATGTGATCCTCAGTCAATAGATTGTTATCAGAACACCCCATACAAACCCACTCTCGCATTAGAAATCAATTCTAGAAAGTTTTCGAGACAAGTTTTTTATTATTTATTCCTAAGACATCCTGACACTTATGGTTTCTTTTGAAGCCTGAATTCGAGTTGGAATTCACAGGCTCAAGTCAATCAGACTCCATTGTGGCCGCTGGTCATTATGAAAATGATTCCAAATTCGTCTTTTTTCACACTACTAAAAAGAGTCGATTTTCAAGACACATTTTTTATCATTTATTTCAAAGACATTCTGACTCTTATGGCTTCTTTTCAAACCTGAATTCGAGATGGAATTCACAGGCTCAAGTTGATCAGACTCAATAGTGGCCGCTGGTCATTATCCCTGGACGAAAATATGTACAAAAATACATTTTCATTAATAAATAAATAACAAAAAAAATTTGGGTCATTCTTCATTTAATCTCCACCATAACAATTAAGAAAAAAGAACGGATTCAAATTGCGATGGCGATTGCAGTGTCGTAACTTCACTATTATTTATAATTACGTTTAATTAACTTACTTAGTAAGTAATTAGTAATGTGAAAAAAGACCAATTTAAAATCGTTTTCATAATGACCAGCGGCCACTATTAAGTCTGATCGACTTGAGCCTGTGAATTCTAACTCGAATTTAGGTTTGAAAAGAAGCCATAAGAGTCAGAATGTCTTTGGAATGAATGATAAAAAATGTGTCTTGAAAATCGACTCTGTTTAGTAGTGTGAAAAAAGACGAATTTGGAATCGTTTTCATAATGACAAGCGGCCACAATGGAGTCTGATTGACTTGAGCCTGTGAATTCCAACTCGAATTCAGGTTTCAAAAGAAGCCATAAGAGTCAGAATGTCTTTGGAATAAATAACAAAAGACTTGTCTTGAAAATCGACTCTGTTTAGTATTGTGAAAAAAGACGAATTTGGAATCGTTTTCATAATGACCAGCGGCCACAATGGAATCTGATTGACTTGAGCCTGTGAATTCCAACTCGAATTCAGGTTTCAAAAGAAGCCATAAGAGTCAGAATGTCTTTGGAATAAATAACAAAAAACTTGTCTTGAAAATCGACTCTGTTTAGTATTGTGAAAAAGACGAATTTGGAATCGTTTTCATAATGACCAGCGGCCACAATGGAGTCTGATTGACTTGAGCCTGTGAATTCCAATTCGAATTCAGGTTTGAAAAGAAGCCATAAGAGTCAGAATGTCTTTGGAATAAATGATAAAAAATGTGTCTTGAAAATCGACTCTGTTTAGTAGTGTGAAAAAAGACGAACTTGGAATCGTTTTCATAATGACCAGCGGCCACAATGGAGTCTGATTGACTTGAGCCTGTGAATTCTAACTCGAATTCAGGCTTCAAAAGAAGCCATGAGTGTCAAGATGTCTTAGGAATGAATAATAAAAAACTTGTCTCGAAAACTTTCTGGAATTGATTTCTAATGCGAGAGTGGGTTTGTATGGGGTGTTCTGATAACAATCTATTGACTGAGGATCACATAAAAAAATCATAGAGACAGCGACTTCGACTTTTTCTAAAAATGTTATTTTTTCGTCAAAGAATAATACAGCAATATATTTACCAAGTCTTCCCAGCTTACTAGAATTGATTTCTAATACGTGGGTGGGTTGGATGGAGTGTTAGGGGTACATTATGTAGCCTAAGGTTTCTCTGAAAAAATCATTAACACAATAACTTTGCATTTTATGGAAATAACTGTTTTTTGCTAATTACAAGTTTGAAAAATCTTTACCAAATCTTAACAGCCATATGTAATTTATTTCTTGTGGGTGGATGGACTTTTGGGGATGTTATAATAACAATCTAGAACCGGAGGGCCTCTTATAAAAATCAAAGTCGCTATACCTTTGATTTTTTAGAGAAATGATTATATTCCCATGGACTAAGATCGGAAAATATTCACCGGGTCTTTCCAGCTTTTTACAGTTAAGTTCTATTGCGTGAGTGGGTTTTATGGGGTGTTGGTTGTACATTATATAGCCTAAGGTTCCTCTGAAAAAATCATAAACACAATAACATTGCATTTTGTTGAAAATGCTTATTTTTGCCGATTACAAATTTGGAAAATCTTTACCAAATCTTTTTTAGCTATATGTAAATTATTTCTTCTACGTGGGTCTTTTTCTATGTGGGTCTTTTTCTCTTATATTTTTGTAAGATAATATTTATTCGTTATGTTTTTCAAATAATATATTATAACTTATTAGGAATTATTACTCCTACATATGTTTCAATGCTTTTTCTATTTTGAATATGGCGCCAGAAGTCCTTTTAAATCGATTTAGTGATCGATCGGGTCACCAGGCGGCGCTGATTGTACTGTTTCTGTTTACTTTTTTTCGAACTTTGAAAAACGTTTTTATTTTTTAATTTTTTAATATTTATCGCGAGTGTTGACGTTCCGGAGGGACTTTCCCCTTCAAATATGGATATGTGCTTCCTGTGGGGAAAAAATTGTTCCCTGACATCCTTTCGGTGCGCTAGCATTCGAAACCAATTTTTTGAGGTGTGTTTTGTAGGTTGGAATACCCACTACATGAGCCGTAAGTGCTGGCATGAGAGCTTTATACCCTGCGAAGAACCATTTCCACTTAATGCAAAAACATATCGAGAAAAATTTTCAATCACACATATTGTTAAAACCCAAAATAAATTATAATACAGAAAACAGTTAATGAAGCAGGTTTTAATCTATCTGCTACAAAAAATTGATGACTGGGTTCTCTCAAGAAAATCGGCTATTATAGTGAAATTGCATGTTTTTCAAATGAAAAATTCGGAAAACGACTCAATTCCGATATGGGAAATTGCGTGTCCATTGTATCGTGTCTGAAATCAACTAATGATTCCGAGAATATTTTGGCTCAAGAAGTTCAAGAAAAACGATGGAGTAGGCGAAAGATTTCTTTCAAACATATATGTTCAACGGATGTGGGAGATTTTTCGGAAATCACCGTCAACGATCTCGAAGTATTGTTGACGGGTTCGTATTAAATCAGTCAAGCTGTATCGTATTTAGCTAAATTGATGGACAATGACAACAAAATTTACATTTGCTGCGCTAAAAAGAAAGTAGAAGTTCAGTCACGTCATATGAATCGTCAACGTTCTAAGTGTTTTGTTGAATACACGCCTGATTCCATTGGTTTCGAAGGAATTTAACGATATTATTGTGAGTGCGCAAATGCTAATCGTACAATCGGTTGCTGCTCACGCGCTGCTGCTGTGATTTACTATCTATCCCATGCTGGATATTTGTCGAAAATCGTTCGACCAGCAGAAATGTTGAGCAAACTGTTCGAATAACATAAAATGGTGCCAGTAATTAATGAGGATAGCGACGATGATTCATTCAAAAATTTTATAAAGGATTTCCATTTCACACACTAATTAAAACATTCAGAAACATTAGAAATACAGCATTTGATCATAAGTAATATTCAGCATTTTATTATTAATCCATGGTACCCTTATGGAAAAGAAGTATTGGTGAATATCAGATCCAAGACTTTAATCGCGAATAAGTATTGGAAAGCCAATACTTTTTCAGGAAAGAAGTACTGGATCCAATACTTACCAATGTTTCTTCTTAATAAGGGTATCTGCCATCTGTGAAAGTTTTTATTTAAAAAAACTACCGTCCACATTGATTAAAAATCTGAAAAAATTCTGAAAGTTAGCACATGAGATGACCTTTCATTCGTGAAAAATTTGGAACAGTACTCAAAAAATTGTTGACCAAAAAAATTTTTCGAAAATTTGAATTTCTCTCAAAAATTCGAATTGCGCGCCAAAATACTGGAAATTTTTTTTTAGGTGTATTCTAATTGTTGGTTTTTTACTAATTTTTTCAGATTTTTCTATTATACAGATGTGTCACAAAAAAATAAAAACCATAAAACACATTTTTGGCCACCATGACTATGGGGGTGGTGATGGGGGTTCAAAAATCCAGGAAAAAAGTTATGATTCCAAGTCCTAGAAAAGGGCTCATTGAATATCTGATTCCAGCCAAGGGCATTTTCGACCGTTAGAATGTATTTGTATCCTCTGTTTTCTTTCTCATATGGTTGCATCTTGAGTTGACTCAGTATCAGTTTGTAGTGTCTGCAGTTTTTCATTGACACTTGATTAGAGAATTTGAATTATTGCATTGTTGTCGTCGATGTCTGTACGCATGGAAGATGTAACATTATATATACTGTTCGAAATTCCTGTTGAACCATTCGCTGCATGAGATTTAAATTAACAGCATCACTCTGTTCTTGAGCTTCACTCACGTTGCACAATCTCTTGTTTTCTAAGTACCTTGTCAGTGTGCCAATTATGTAGTGAATATACACGGGTTCTTATACCTTCTCCAGTTTTAAAGATTTCTTTAAGATTTTTGTCTACTCATTCATAAAATTAAAAAAACAGCTTTTGTACGTATATTTTTCACTTATCTAAATTAACTTTAAATCAGTTCTCTCTCTCTCTCTCTATTCTGAAAGCCTATATTCAGTTATATTAACTTTAAATCAGGTATCTCTTCTTAAAGCTTATTTAATGAAAGGCTGATAAAAATAAATAATTCCAATTTTCACGTTATTTGTTTCTTTTAGGTATATAACCACTACATCACTGCTACATACATTGTTACATATACATGTATGTTTTTTTTGCATTGAGCCTCCAGATAATATAACTGCACACGTAAAATATTTCGCCTAAGAGAGGGGAGGCCCTTGGTGGCTTGGGTTTGATCGAAGTCCAGGTGTCTCCCCACTCCTAGACAAAAAATTTCATGTGTGGTTATACTATTCATACTCAATTGTACTCCTGAATAATATTATTAGATATTTACTTCGCGGAAGATGTAGCCACCCTCATTTTCCGTCACAAGCCTAGTGGTCACGTGTCCAATCGTTAAAAAATGTGAAGGTCCTCGATGCTGACATTTTGCAGCTCAGTCGTATGCATTTGTATGCTCTTTCTGGTAGCTTCTCGTAGTGAAACAGTGGAATACTGAATCACCCATTCGATGGGAACTTTCACCCCCGC